>JAECWM010000024.1:0-305882 GCA_018150695.1 Drosophila oshimai | reverse complement strand
TATTTTGTTTCAAATGTTTATGAAACTAAACAACTGACGACAAAAAAAACGTAAGAATATTTTTCAAGTTGAGTGATTGCTTATCCAATGTATTATTATCCGAATCCCTATTTGAGTCATGTTTCCTACCTTTTTGCATCACCTTGAGACACTGTGTGTTGTTTGGGGGCATTTGGTATTTGGTCAAGCGGGTGTTTGACGGTCTGGGTCTCAGTACCGACCCACCGAGGAGCCCCCATACATGTCTATCGCTATGTGTGTGGCTCGGTCGCCAAAGCTGCGCTTAAATGTTAATAATTTTTATTGCCGCTCGTCGCCGTCTGCCGCTGTCATCGTTTGTCATCGAAGTCGTCGTCTGTGCTCGGCTTGAATATATGTACATATATATATAGAGATACAGATACGAGTGTGGGTACTATTGGTACGAGTATGAGTGCGAGTACGGGTACGACTTGGGTTTGGGTATAGGTCTGGGTTTGAGACTCTCGAGTCCGCCTCGGAGCCTCAACGATGATAATGCTAATGGCGTTCGCTGCTGGGTCATTGTCTGGTCATTGGCCGCGGCGAAGCGTTGAAGTTTTGCACACATCAACAGAAGAAGGTGACGCGGAGTTTGGAGTCAGTCAGCGAATTGCGAATTGCGAATCGGTGCACTGGGCGAAAAGAGGTCATAAAAGACCAAACATTTCTAATTTTGTAAAGCAACAAATTGAGATATTTAATATATTTATATATTAAGTGTGGACACCAAAATTAATAAATTAAATAATTTCAAATTATCTAAACACATGTAAAAAGTCAATGGTTTCTATTACAGAGTGGTTTTTCTTTAGAGCAAACACTGCTTAAAAAAACACTGCTTAAAAAACTTAAAATCAATTAAATACTTGCAATAAAATGGATTAAACATATATAATTTGTTTTTAAAAAAAACTAAAACTTATTATGTGACTTGGTAAATTTTGTACCTAGTTTACTTTAGAACACACTATACTATATATTTAAGTTTCAGTGATCCCCCTATTTTTTCTTCGTTTATTTATTATGCCTGTCGCAAGCTACTAGAATCGGCCAATAGCGACACACCTCGACAAATGGAACCCACAAACAATTCCAAACCAAATCCAAAGTTTACATCGTCCGACATTGATTTGGGTTTCCGCAAAATGCATTCAGCGCCATGCGCATTGAGTTAATTAAAATATTTTGCATTTGAAAATTGCGAATTACAATTGAAAGTGTCAATCACGGGCTAGAACAAATGCAATTAACAAATCAAAGCCAAGAGACACACGGCGATACAGAATAGAGATACAAAGATATACAGATACGAAATTAGCGTTACAATTCCAAGTCGACTGGCAGCTGCTGCCAAGACGGATAGACAAAGTCCGAGTCATTCATTCGTTCAGTCAGTCAGCTAGTCAGTTAGTCAGCCCCTCGAGCCATTTGAAATGGCCTTCAAGTCACACAATCACAATCACAATCACATCCATCTAATCTACAGTTCCATTCGCGATTTCTTTCGATTCAGTTCAATCCGATCCAATGCGATCCATTGCGATGCGATGCGATTCGACTTGACTCGTTGTCTGTTTGTCTCATTGATTTTCTGCAGCAGCAACAACTAACAACAGTTTCAAGTTCAGTTCTTCATCAATCAAGTTCTGACAACTAAGCAGCCCCATAGTATTCAAGAAAATTCACTCTGCTCACTCTGGATATGCTCTCTATAATCAATTTAGGATTGATTCTGTGCAGATCAAATGAATGGAATGCGAGGGAAACGAGATTTATATGAGGAGTAAGCTACGGGTATGGGTATACTTTCAGCTATAAAGCTTTTGCTTTGGATTTTAGGTAATACTTCAGGAGAGAGGTTGGTAATAAATGTTGTTGTACCAATTTTCAGCTATTAAGTTTTGGGTTTTTCACTATAAATCAGTGGAGAGAGGTGTGTATCATAAATATTAACATACTAAACTTTCAGCAATAAAGTTTAACCCATTAAAATTGTTAATAAATCACTCGAAAGTTGTTACTACTCGTATCTAGTTTCTTTTATGTAAATTTTTGGGCTAGATTTTTTTTGTAGTCTTTTTCTAAATAATTAATGTTAAAAGTATATACATTTTATAAATCGAATGCACTTTATCATCAGTTAATTTTCTGCTTTAAAACCTTAATTTAAAACGTTGTCCGAAAACCCCCACAATCCGATAAACAATTGATCACTACTTCTCCACATTATGGACACTAGGTTATTAATCAATTTTCATGTCCGTGAAATACAAATCACGCAGTAGCCATAAATTGTGTATTTTTTTCTTGTGTTTTTTTTTGCTGCCGATGATTTGATGAGAGAACCGCGTGCCAGACATTCGAAAATGTTTGCTAAACTTTCGTAATGCCCACATGGAGAGCGGTAGACTCAACAAAGCGATTTTGCGTACGTCTATAAACATTGGAAGCATCTGTTGAATTGGCCAACTTGTCTGTCTGCCCGACTGCCAAAAAGTCTGATCAGAAATTTTTGATTTTCCCCCGAAAACTCTGCTTGCCTTCGCTTCGCCTTTTGCGGGTTTCTTGAATCAAAGTGCAAAAATAAACAACAGATTGTGGCTGCGATGTTGGTTTTTATCATTTGAAGAGAGAAAATACGGAGAGAAATACAGATAGAAAAAGAGACTGAGACTGAGACAACGAGAATGGCTGAATAAATAAAATGCGCACTGACTTTTGTCTTGTTTGCTTTGCTAATTTATTTTCGAATATGATGTAGAGCTTTTAAAATAAAAAACACACAAAAAAAAAAAAGAGGGAAAGAGCAGAAACAAAAATTTAAAACAGTCTGCGATGGGAACGACGTCGATTAGCGATGAAAGAGAAACAAACTAACAAAATCAACGAAACGTGCAGTACAGTGCGTTTTAGGAGTGTAAGATTAATGTCTTTAAGTGGACTAAATCTTAAATTGCTTATGGTCATAGCAGAGACTGTATAACACCTCAAGAACTAATAAATATATTTCCTTTTTGGCCAGGAAAAAATGATTCTGTCTTACAAGAAATTATTATAATTTTAAATAAAACATAACTGCCACTTTATTAGGTATAAATAATACTTAGAGATTGCAGTTTATATTATAAAATTGCAAACTTTATAAACAAATTTTCTTAACAAGCTGTAAAATGATTTTAGATCTCTCCTAAACCACTCTACAATTCGTTTGCTCTTTTTGTGCTCTTTGCCTTTCTCTGCAATTGCCTTGAGCTGATTAGATGTGACCGAAAAAAAAGAAACGTTCATAATAAATATCACTCATACGACTCGTTGACCGATAACTGGCTAAACCTCAACACCCAAGGTCGCCGCATAGTTGCTGCCCGTCTTTCTCGGGTACTTTTCCGATATTAACACCATTGGACCGAAAAGCGTCCCAGGCGCTAACGAAGGCGCTAATGAAAGACACGTTTCCCCTGGCCAAAGAGCCAAGTGAAAAAGCCAGGCTAAAAGCAAAAACAAAAGCCGTAGAAGCCTTGCCAGACATGAGGCATCCGGCGTGATCAGCTCGTGGGCAGATGTGAGCTGTCAACAAGCGATCCGATCACTTGGGATTCACACAGGGGCTGGCTGTGGGAAGATGAGAGGGGGGTGCTGGGTATTGGGTTCAGTGGGTGGGGGGTTGGGAAACCGAAACTAAAGGCAACCGAAGAGAAATAGTTAGAAAGACAGATTGTCACAAGCAGCGTTTCGGTTGCAGGGCAACTATTCGAGACAGTGTGTTTATAAGTTTGGGGGAATCTAAGAAATTTTTAAACAATTAAATTTGAAACCATGAAATTCCTAGTGTATAGATGTTTTAAAAAATTTTTCTCCAATTAAATTTGATTTAATGAGCTGTACCAAATTCCTAAGCTAAAATCTTTCCACATTACAATCTAAATTTGAGCAAGATATAATATTATTTTAAGCAACCAAAAAATGTATTGTAAATTACAATTACAATTTCTAATAGTTTTAAATCGTTGTTAAATTTTATGTATAAAGCACTAAAGAACTAATACTAATTTAGGAATAAAACAATATCATTGAGGCTTATTTTACAATATTTATTTACATTTTAATTTTTTAATGTTAAAACTAATGTTCTAAAAATGTGTGGTGGGTTTTAATGTGGGTTTTTTATGGGCTTTATTAGTTTTAAAAAATAAATTGTCAAAAGACAAAAAGCAGGGCTATTTTGCTTAAACAATTGAAGCACTTGTCCCACTGTTTGTGCCTCTGGGGAGGTCTTAACGAAGTGCGACAATCAATCAGCAGCAAGCAGCGATGGCAACAACAACAACAACAACAACAACAACACCAAATGCGAAGACGTCGGTCAGCAGGTCAAGCCCGATAGGTGGCGCTATTGATGTTGCTGCTGTTGTTACTGCAATTGTTGTTGTTTGTCTAGACTTTGTTTTGACTTTATGCTATATATGCTAATTGATGTCAGCAACTTGTTTTGCCATTGCAAATTCCCATTGTGATTGCGTCTAATTTGAAAATTGCATTGGCCTCCACAGGCAGTTTTCTTTGCACCCCCCCCCCTCATCTCACCCCCAAATTTTTTGTTTTTAGTTTTACAGATTGCAACTTTTCAGTTGGTTTATTTTTTTCTATTATTTTTTTTTTGGACCCACGCACAATCATTTTTCCCAACTAGTCTAACTGTAAACACGAGACGCGTCGCAATGTCTGCGGCTGCGGTGGAAAAGTGTTGATAAGGGGGAAAATGGTGGAGTAAGGGGGCGGTTTCCAGGCGGGGGCGTGCCAACGAACTCGGCATGAATATGAAACGTATGTAAAACGAAGGGAAACGCATTGCAAATTGCAATGCGCAGCAGAAAAATATAGAAAAGGGGATGGATCGAGAGGGGATGAGCGAAGCTTCATTGTACAGATGAAAAAAAAAATTAAAACTCATTTAAAGCTCAACAAAATATCAGTAAATAAATAAGCACAATAGGTTAGTTTTAATTTATCAGTTAATATTATCTGATACAATCTTATTAATCTTATTATTATTTTGACTAATTAAGGCCAAGTTGAAAAGAAACCCCCTTAGAATTAAATAAATACAGCGCATTTTAAAATTTTTAATATTCAAGAACATATTTTTGCCAAGTGTTGTGTGGGTGCTCTTATATTTTTTGGGGTTAGGAAACGAGGGTCTGTTATGGCACTGCCTTGTCAAATATTTCTCCCCTTGTTTTTTTTATTTGTTCAAAGTTTCCCTCCGCTCCAAAAAATCCTCCGTTTAGTCAGCAGAATAGCTTTAGAGGGGGAAATTAATTGGCAATGTTGATGCAGATGCAGCAGCAGCGGCGGCAGCGGCAGCAACATTGCTGCATCAGCAACATCTCATTGTCATTAGGGTGTTAAAAGGCGTCTGCATTATCATTAGTTGTTTCACAGCTGCTGGAGTGGGCGTGGCGCAAGAATTTTCCAACATTTTTCATTATTTAATGCTGCTGCCTGTATTTTTGTATTTTATTTTGTTCTTCTATTTTTTGAGGGCAACACTCTACTCTTTCTATCCTGAGGCAATCTTTTTCTTTCTCTCTCTCTTTCTTATCGCTCTTTCTCTATCTGTGCAAAAATTCCCTGGGGCGCTTTTCTTATTTATTTGCGTTATTTATTTCTTGGCGCTGCTTTCGCTTTTGGCAGCGCCAGACGTTGCTTTTGCTGCTGTGCTGTGCTGTTGTTTGCATTTGTGACAAAAATAAATGCGCTTGCATTAATTTGCCGTCTGCAAATTGCCACCGGCCACAGTTTTCTCCCCTCAGCAGCTCAGCAGCTATAGAGCAGCTACAGAGCTGCAATTGCACAAATTCAAGCGAAATGCAAATGTTTGACAACGAACCTTTACCCCACCGACCGATGTTTGTTCTGCTGTTCTGAGTTGAGTCAGCGCTAGGGCAGGGAATTTAAATTGAGTAATAGTCAAAGGGGGGAAAAAAAATAAAGAAAAACCACTTACTTTGTCCCTTTTGGCCTGGAAAAGTGCAGACCAAAGGCTCAAAGGTGTCAGCCAAGCAAACAAATCCCTGCATTAAGGCACAAAGACGAAAAGTCAGCGGTTGCAGCTGCAATGCTGCTGCTGATGATGATGATGTTGCTTGCTGCTGCTGTGCTGTGCAAACATGTGTTAAGCCAAAGCAACAAACCAAGAAACCAACCGACAAAGCAATCAAACAAACATTTCCCAGCCATTTGAACAATAGATAAAGGCAGATCATAGAGAGTCATTAGAGTCATCACCTTACCATAATTATTGGCATAATTACGGATGTCAGAAGAAGTGCGTAACGTATGGTAAGAGAGACACGCGGAAAAAGTCTATAATAGCATTGTCGTTAGGTTAGTTGGGGGTAATCAGTGTGTGCTTATCGGCCTTATAGGGTCCATAGGTATCCTATGGCTGCGGAGACAGTGATCACCATGACTAGCCAGTAAATGGATTTCTAATGAGACTGAACACTGAAAGGGGGAAGCGTCTTCTGCAACCTGTGTGTTCTGCAAACTAAGGGGAAAGATAAGAATGGGAACGTTAAACCCTAAGTATATATGGATAAAGTGGGAATGCAAAAAAGGAACTTCAACAAGGGCAAGGGAAACGCCCATAAAAGTTCAATGATACAATGGTTAATGGTTGGTAAACAAATACATAGTTCTATAAAAAGTAAGCAATTATGAAGATCATTTTTAGATGAGGAGCTGAAAACTGCAATATTTATACTGATACAATTAAGTCAATAAAGGTTATTTTATTCTGACAAAATTTTAAAGAGAGTAAATTTTTGAATAGCTGCATTTCATAAATTAAACTCATTTTTTATTTGCAGTCAATTTATTATTGTTAAACTTTTAAGCCAAACATGTGTCGTCCAACAAAGCTGGGTTCTTTGAATACATAAATATATTTTGAAACTTTAGACGACTTTATTTTTGTCTTCCGTTTTCTTTTCGATTTCACTCTGACTGGTTGTGCCGACTCTGCTGAATTTCTGAATTATTGATGATGCCGATTTCCGATGCAGTTACTCAGACTGATTTCCATTCAATACATGGAAGCTATTTCTTTTATTTTTACGAGACTTTGTTTCGGTTTGTCGTATTTAAATTTATTTTATACATGTGTGTACATATATTTTTTTTTCTTTTGCGGACCGGGACTTGTTGCAGTTTTTATTGCGTATACGCCGTGAGTGTCACAGCAAATTTATGACATTTTCAAGAGCCGTATGCAAAATTGTGGAAATGGTTTCGTGGGCATGGGAGATAGAGATAGAGAAAAAGGTAGCTGCAAAATAAAAATAAAAGAGAAAAAAAAACAAAAATGAATTTTGCCTGCAAGGCAGAAATACCGATTCCATCAACGAGAGCCGTCAACACCTGCAGTGTTTTGTAGCCTGCAGCCATGACGACCACGCCCACAATCCAAACTGCCGCCCCCCTTTTTCCACTGGGCCGCTGCTCCAATTTGTTGTGCGCTTGACAAAATGCATGGGCAAACATTCGACGAACCAGCAACTTGCAACGTGCAACAACTACGGCAGCAACATCATCAGGAGCAGCAGCAGCAGCAGCAGCAGCGGTCCAATGCATGCGTTTGAAATTAAAACTGAAGTTTTGCACGCTACATTTAAAGCAGCAAACGGCAAATGCAACAGCGGCAACAGCAACAAAAGCAACAAGAAGCCAACTGCAACAATGTGAAAATGCAAACTGCGATCATAAAAATTGTGGCCCAACTGCAACCGCAGCCAAAACGGGACGTGAACGTGGACTTGGACATGCTCGTTGCTGTGGATTTGGCTGGAGGAATGCAGACAGTACACAGCGAAAAACTATCCAGAATTTTATAGGTTTCTATACTCCAACATTGTGTGAAAAAAAGTTATATGTAAATGTGTTTACATATGAGATTTTGTTGATTTTGAAGTCCTTTTTATAGCTTTATCTACTTTGAAGACTCAACGCACATTACCTATTCTTTGTTGAGATCTTTAGATCTTTCTATCATTATGAGGGAGTTCTGCCTTACTCGGATTTTTTTGCTCAAAAAATGTATGTTTTCTTGAATGTAAGGGTTAAAGTGTTAAAAATAAGGAATGTTCACAATATAGATGGTGTTCAGTATAACGATAGATATGACATCATATATTTTCACTTTTAGACTCAGTTTTCAGAAAGTCTTTACAAATGTTTTGCTACTATATTTAATAGGATTCGGTAAAAGTCTATTTACCCACATTTTTGTACTGTATTGATATTCTGTATTGATTTTCTCCCTGTGTACGGAAAAGGGAGGGGCTGAGGAGCAGCTCACAACTCATGTGGAATTGATGTGTGGCATGACTCGTCTGTCTGTCTGTCTGTCAGTCAGCCGGCAGCGGAGGGAATTGGGGGGAAAAGCGGGGAAAAGTGGGAAAAGAGGTGCACATTGCTTTTGCCGTTTTGTTTGAACTTTGTTGCTTTTTTTTTTTTCTTTTCAATGTTGCACAGCGCAGCGATGCAACAATTTCCATGCCTCACCCCCTCGGCTCTATTAGTTAATTTGCAATTAAAAGCTAAACACGTTTTGGTGGCATCCAAATGTCTTTCTGGGCCCACCCACGTTGCCTGAAGGCGTTTTGATAATCGTCGCTTCGATGCCCATGTATTGTGTGTGTGTGTGTGTGTGTGTGTGTATGTGTTTTGGCCAAGTCGAAGATACAGTCAACGGCCAAGGCCAACAACACGTGCTGCTTGAACATGCCGGGCCAAGGGAGCTTGGGGATGGGAACGTGAATAGAAAACAACATAAAAGAAAATCTATATTTAATTTACAAGTTATTAAGGTGTAAAAAATGTATATCTTTATTTATATATTTACTTTAAATAAACTACGTAGGTGGTTTACAAAATGTAACTCAAATGTAAACGCATTAAGGCAACAACCACATAAACCAAATTATTATTCTTTGACTAATTTCAGTTTAGAATTAAATTATTTTTCTAAGAAGATAGTTTTATTAAATAGAAAATTTTATTAGAATATATTATTATGAATATTTAATATTTAAAAATTTTATTACCAAGGGTTTATTATTTTTTTTTTTGTTTTGCAAATGTTTGTTCATAAAATAAAAATGTATACAAAGTAAGGGTCATTTATACAATTTATGAGAAACTGCACTACTTTAAGTAGGGTCTGTCTCTTCAAATAACCGAATTGAACCATATTTTTTTGTTTTCTTTGAAGAATCAGATGAATCAGAAAATGTTTAAATTATTCTGTTTAATTTTATTACCATTCACGACTCACGCTGTCACCTCTGGGGACTTTTCCTCCACCTCCAACCAATCTCTTTTATATTTTTTTGTCCGCTGCATGTGTGTGCATTGGCATTTGCATTGCTCGCGTGGAGTTTGCCCGTCGCCAAAGTCTTAGCCTTAGTCGTCTGCTGTTGCTATTGCTATATCGCTGATTATCCGGCTCCCAATGCCATTACATTGTTGAAGTTGTTGTTGCACTCGCTGCAATGCTGCTATTGAACTGAGCGATTTGTCTTCTATTTGGAAAGAGCAGGAGGGGATCGACAGAGGCAGAGAGAGAAGGGGTGTGCAAATGTCATGCGACAGAATGGAAAATGGAAAATCGAAGCAGGCGAAGCCGAAACGTGAGCTGGCAATTAAGCAAGCCAAGCCAAAGCCAAACCATCGCGAGTTGCGGGCCAAACTTAGATTTGCCACAGCACAAATGCCAATTCAAGACAGTTGGACTCCCCAGCCATCCATCCGTCCATATTCCAAGTCCTGCTGACGGATCAGCCAGAGTCAGTCTGGTGCACATGTCAGGTCCACTCCTCAACTTTGGACTCAGCTCTGAATTCAAATGGTCTATGGAATATGGCCATATTGGTTTAGAGAAGTAAAATCACTGAGGAAAATTGTTTAATTTTTGGGATTATTTTGGTTATTTTAATTTTAATATAATCTTTATTTAAGTAATAATTTAATTAACTATTAACTAAGAATGCTTCTTTTTACATTAAAGTTTTCGACTTCAGCACAGAAAGGGTAAAGAAGTTTTTAAATTTTTAAGAGAACAACAAGTCGTCACATTGTATATATTTGTTATTTTTTATTCGGTAAATAGTGAGACTGCATAATTTATTTTCCCGAATTATAGTAATTTTTTAAACTGTTATAATTTTTAACCTAATCAAGTATGTCCAAAATGGACTAGGAACACAATAATTCAGTAAGGGAAAACCCTCAGTCTACTAACTGATTATTTTTACCCATATGCAGCGGGGCAATTGTGTGACGAATGGGCCATCAATTGAGTGAGCGGGAAAGCTGCTGCTGTTTTCCATCTAAGCATCTTTCCCAGCGGTTTACCATTTCCGGGACGGGACTCCAGGGGAGACGCAAGCTAAGCCGCGGAAAATGCGCGCGAAAATTGTGTGAGAAATTTCCAAGAACCTGGAATAAATGAATGACTGAATGACTGATGGCCAAATGAATGAATGATGGTCATCATCTTGTGGTTTGTTTTGTCTGCGGCTTAAGCTCTATCCACATCCCATACCCCTCTCGTTCGGGCCGATTTTAATCATTTAATTAAAAAGTCTGATTTTTAATTAGTTCAGCAGAAAATTGTCGAGGGGGAGGGGCTAGGAAATAGTTTGTTCTGCTCACGCAATTTGTAAATTTTCTTTTATTAGCAAAGCTGGGGGGAAAATATCATTCGAGTTTAAAAGCAGAAGCCCCAGACTTAAATATCATTCACACGCAATGAAAGCGATGTTCGGCTGAAAAATACCGATTTCGTATAGAGATATATGGTGTGCATATATTATTGCTCATAAAAAGATGCAGATACGGATCTCTATGCAATTACAACTCGTTTTATTGTGCGAATTGTGTGCGGTCAAATTACATCAATAAAAAATTGCAGCTAAAGTTGCCGCCGTTCAGCGATGCGCAATATTCCACCTCCCGCCCATTTCTAAATCAAAAACAATTACAATTGAATTTTTTTAACATTAATAAGGTTCGCTTTTAGGTTGGCACGAGAGAAGTTTTGAGATCTTTTTAAAGTATAAGAAATCTAACCTTAAAAATAAAATAACTTAATACAAAAAGTTTATTGGAATCTAATACAAGTGTAACAATCAAAAGATATGCTTACTCACTTAAATAATAAATATTAAACAACAATTTTGAAAAAAAGTTTTAATTTCAAAAAACATAAAATTTTTTTTTTTTATTTTCAAATGTACCAATTATATTATATTATATATTTATGTGTAGATACAAGTGAACTTTTATTTTGTTGTCCCTTTTCATTAACAACTTTATTAATATTCAAATAAATTAAATAAATATTTACTTAAAAATGCTACAAGTTTACCAGCTGTCGTTTGCTTAAATATGTGAACACCAGCCACATTGACTACCAACTGTTTTCAAACATTCTCTGGGAGAAACCTCTCCGTTTCCTCTGGCAACAAAATTTTCCCCTGCATCCATGGATTCCAATCTGGTCCTTGTGCATTTTTCATGTTCGCTAGCCAGGATAATTTGCATTCCTCTCTCCTGCCATCTTGCTTTGTCTCCTCTGCCTGTCTGCCATGTCAACGTATCCTTAACATAGCCTCTCTGGGTTTCCACCCCCCTGTGCTTTTCCGACCACCCCCTCTGTGCCATTTGCATGATAACGTGTTTATAATTTTGACCCAGTTTGTGGAGACGCCATCATGTGTTCTCCTACCTTCATTGTTGGAAAGTGTTTGTGTTTGTCTGTGGGTGCAGCACGAATTTGGGATGGGTAGGTGGTAGCTCAACCTACATATTTTCCCGGCCAGCTTTCGGTAGTTGCATTTATCTTTTTTGGGTGCTGTGGCAGGCGCATCCCTGATGCTGATGTCCTTAATTGCTGCGGGCTTCAGTTTCTGCGGCTGACACAAATAGAGTCGAGCCTTTCTAAGGAGAACTTTGCCATGTTTTAGTGAATTTCTGAAACTAAAACAAACTACGGTGAAAATTAAATTATGCGAGTAAAATTTGTACAATTCATTTCTATTAAGTCGAGCATTTAAATTGTACAACAAGAGTTTCTATTTAATTTTGATTTCTTTTTTTTTAATGTGATTTAATATTTTTAAATTTGTGGTTGATAAAAAGCTGGCATTGAAAATATATATCTGTAGTTTATTTAGGGCACATGATTTGATTTTAAGAACCAAATGAAAATCCGCTCTATTCACTGACCTTAGGAATTTCCCCCTTGCCAATTTTCTTTATTTTTAGTGCCCCTATTGCACTTTTCGTTTGATTTGGTCACTAATTAATATTTCATTTGCTGCACTTTGCACTGCCCCTTAAACAAATAAACTCAAGATGAGCGTCGGTCGGCCAAAGCTAGAAATTTTCCTTTGCCTCGCTTTTCCTTGCCGTTTCTGCAATTTTTGCCACATTAATTGAAAGAAGCGGGTTTTTGTTGTTCTATTTCCTTTGCTTTCGCAGCTATTTTTCACAAATTTTTCATTAGACACTTGTTTGTTGTTGGTGCCCCCTATTATTGTTGTTGTTGTTGTTTGTGGGGTTTTTCACAATTTGCGCTGCGCCAGTTGATGTGGACCGAACCTTGAGCCATGATTTGTAGAAAAAGGCAAACAAGCAAGGGACACTGAATAGCAACGTTGATGATGATGATTACGATGACGAAAATTATGATGATCAAGACAATAATGGCAGTGGACCATGCGTTCATTTAAATGAATCACCCAGGGTAATTGGATTTTGGGGCAACATTCTTAGAAGGAAGTCGAGGCTACAAAATATAAAATAGCGGGAAAAGTTTGACAAGTTTAAATTTAATTAATGACATTCTTTAAAGAATTTCGTAAAAAAGTTTATTCAATGTTTTTTAAAAAATAAGTTTTTTATTGATGTAATATTTAGTCTTTTATGTGATTTAATTTTTAACAACTTATTTTTAAGTTATTAAAGTGGTAAATTTAATTGAAAAGAATTATATTATTATTATTTTGTAAATTAACATAAAATTGGCTGTTTATTTTTCTTCAGCTACGTTCTAACATTGGTCATAGCGATTAAATGTGAAACTTGGTAAATTTAGTGCACTCTCGTTCCTTGAAGCCTTCCGCTCTTGTTCCGTTCCCATTTCCCCTTCCTCTGTGAATTTGGCCCACAATTCCCCAGAGAGACCGCCACAACATCCCGCGGTCTCATTACAATAAATTATGCAAACAAGCGACAGCAACTCCGACTCCATCGCCATCTCCATTTCCATCCAGAGTCCAAGGAACACGATGGCGAAGAAGAAAACGACGACGACAATGTCTACCCCCGACATCGGCGACCCTCCTGCACGATGAGGCTGTAATTAAAAGCCATTTCGAGGAGCAGACTTGTCTTTGATGTAGCCTGAGTGGGTTCCCTTCTCCATTTCCCCTCTCCCGTTTCCACCTTTTCATTTCTCCAGACCGCAACCACAACCCCCTGACACCAAACCCCCAAACTGTCCCGATCCCCGAACCGCTGGCCTGTGGGAGCAAATGTTGTCCATAATTAGCGCAGTTTTGCATTAGGCAGAGGGGATATGAGAGCAAAGCGACAAACTTACACCTGTCTCAGGTGCACTGAAAAATAATTTAAAATTAAATGAATTATATTTTTCATTTTATTACTTTTTTTTTAAATTTTGTTTGTTTATTTAAACGTGGTTTGTTCTCAATGAAAAATTTCCCCTAATAGTATTGCAATATAATTGAATAAACAAAAATTAATGTATTAGTTTAATTTATATTAAAGGTTTATGTAAAATACAATTTTTTTGTATTCTTTAAACCAATAACATGTGTGAAAATAACTCAATTTGTTTGTTTAATTTTTAAATTCAGAATAAATATTAAATTTGGCTGTATGCTTTACGTTTTCATGTGTTTAGAATCTATATATCAGCTTAACATATAGTTGACGAGTTATTAAGCTTATATTTATTATTTATGTTTTTCTGTGTAATTTTTCCGTTTACTCCACTTTGTCCCGGACTTTCTTTAGCGGTTTATCCTTTCTTTTTCCCGCTGACTGCCAGTGTCCATGTGATTTATTGTTAGCACTTCTTCAGGTGCAACCCGAGTTGCTTTCCTTCCTCGTTTGTATCTGTTTGTTTATGCAAAATTGCGTGCTGGCACCTTTCTTGCTATATAAATTTGCACATTGGCCGATTGTAAATCAAAACTGTATTTTTTATGGCGATTAAGATGTCCTGGTTAGGATTTTATTTCCTCGTTGTTTTGCGGCAATTAGCTGTGACCACCAACTAAGAGTGACTAATGCCACCAGAAGAGGCAGAGATCTCCTTTTTTCCCACTTTTTCTTTTTGTGCCCCCCATTTTTGTTGGCGGCCTCAGGCGACACGCAATAAATTAGCGTAAATTTACAACATTTGCTAAATTAAAAATGGCAAAGCCGAAGGAGACAGGGGCGCGACAAATGATAATGATGATGGTCGTATAAATAAAACAGCATTAGAGGGACGGCAAAAGGGAAAAAGGGAGGGGGGGGTTACATTCTCCCTCAAGATCTGGCGACTTTTGCAACTGTTTGCTCGTTTATCGTTCGCTGTCAGTCAGCTCAAAGGGGGCAATTAACGCTCCCTCTCCCCACTAACAACAACAACAGGGGGAAAAGCTAGGAAAATCGGGAAAGCGGGAAAACAGGGAGGTATATAGAGAAGCGGGGATATTCCAACGCCCGGCGACATATTGGCGACGCCATTTTGACGCCGTCCGTCTGTCCGTCCGTTTGTTCGCTTTTTTGCACGCAAAAGGACAACAACGCTCGTCTGTCTATCTCGCTTTGGCCCTCGATTTGCCCTCCCTTTCTGGCGACAGACAGAACACACAGAACTGACGCCGCTGCTTAAACCCCCCTTTTTGCCACCCATTACGTCTATTGTTTTCCATACGTTGTTTGGAATACTCTAGTTTAGAGGTTATTGGAAACACTATTTAAACAATATGGTGTTTTGATGGAAACAGTTCATGATATAATTTCTAATGAAAAACAAAAATCCAACAAATTAATTAAATCAACTATAACATAAAAAGTTTTTAGTTCGTGAATACTTTTTCATTGGAAAACTTTATTAATATTATCCATTATCACGAAAATTTGATGAAATCAAGAGTAAATACAAGACTTGCTATAAGTAAATATGGATTTTCAATAAAAACGGTTTGAGGACCGAAAAAAAACCTACAGTTGTACATAATGTCTTACTCCCTTAATAAGAAAATATATTTTTAGCTTTTTGTTTTTAACTCAATTCCTTATTAAAGTGTAGGTATCCTTTATTCGTTATACCACTATTTTGCACTCTTTTTTATTTTTCTGTTGTTTCCACAAAATTTATTGTGTTAATTTATAGGGTGCCGTGGCCTAAAGTCAGTGATGGTTGCGATTTGCATATTATTGCAACCATTTGGAACAATTTATGTGAAGCCCCCGAACCCCTATCCATCTATATACCCTCCTTTTACGCAGAAACCTCTTCTGTGGCCATAACTCAAAGTTCAAATGAGGGACGAATAAAGAATACCAGAAATCATGAGTCACAAAAATATATAATACTATACATCACTTTCACGTTTCTCTTTTATAAAGAGCACGTAAAATTCTATAATTTTCATTTGGCAGCAAACAGAATTTTAATTTAGCATTATGCGCTTTGAGAGAAATGTGGAAAAGTTAGGCGTGTGAGGGGTGAAAAATCGTATAGGGCTAAATAGTATTGGCCTGCTCGTAAACATTTGGCCAAAAACACTTTCAGAAAAATCAACGCCACCGCCAAAGAGCCGAAAACAAAACAGCGAAAGAGCGCCAGCAAAAATAAAGGGAAAAATTGCAATGAAATTGAAAATAATTGCCACGAGTCTGGCAAAGAATTTTTTGTTTTGCTGGCCAAAAAGGGGGGTTGAGAAAGGGGGCTGGGTGTTTTGGCTGCTGTTTTGGCTGTGGCATGCAGTGCAACATAAATCTTTGGCAAAAAGGCAAAAAGATCAAGAAATAGAACGCAGCAAAGTGCAAATCCCCAGCAGGAGAGAAAGAAACTGGGGAAAAGTTTGGGGGCAAAAGGCGTCTCTTTCGCTAAAAGCCGAAATGTGTTTTATTGACAAATTAATTGCAGGCATTGCGGCAATTAAAATTTTGGCTTTGCCTCCGTCGAGGCAACAATAACAAATTAATTTTGGCATGCTTAATGCAAAAATGTGAGCAAACAAGTGAAGAGAAGCTGAAATAATGCCAAAAAACTATTTCATTGATACGTATCACTGAGGTATTTCTTGTTTTTTTAATTTTCCTTCTTCTTTTGCTCTATTTGCAGGTGAGTTCGATTCGATTTACCTTTGATGCTGCGGTTTTTGCTGGTGGTTTCGGTAGTTCGCTCAGAGCCGCTTAACTGTCACATGTAAGTAGATTGCGGTTTCTCACAAACAATAACACAATCAACAAATTTTATGGGCATGACAAATTTAAACAGCTAAATTTCAGTTATATGAAGTTGAGATGCTCTTTTTTTACTCCTTGAAAATACATTTCTTATACAAGATGTAGCAAACGTCTATCACAAAACTATATAGCTGTTTTTAGTTCTCAAAAACAAACACTTTAAGTTAATTTCAATTCATTAAAACTCTTCACCTTTTGTTGAGTTTATTTATAGTTTCCACCTGTGTGTCTTAGTCTCAAGCAAACAAGCGACAGCAACTCCGACTCCATCGCCATCTCCATTTCCATCCAGAGTCCAAGGAACACGATGGCGAAGAAGAAAACGACGACGACAATGTCTACCCCCGACATCGGCGACCCTCCTGCACGATGAGGCTGTAATTAAAAGCCATTTCGAGGAGCAGACTTGTCTTTGATGTAGCCTGAGTGGGTTCCCTTCTCCATTTCCCCTCTCCCGTTTCCACCTTTTCATTTCTCCAGACCGCAACCACAACCCCCTGACACCAAACCCCCAAACTGTCCCGATCCCCGAACCGCTGGCCTGTGGGAGCAAATGTTGTCCATAATTAGCGCAGTTTTGCATTAGGCAGAGGGGATATGAGAGCAAAGCGACAAACTTACACCTGTCTCAGGTGCACTGAAAAATAATTTAAAATTAAATGAATTATATTTTTCATTTTATTACAAATTTTTTTAGTAATTTTGTTTGTTTATTTAAACGTGGTTTGTTCTCAATGAAAAATTTCCCCTAATAGTATTGCAATATAATTGAATAAACAAAAATTAATGGCTATTAGTTTTTTGGGCTTTTAATAGGTTTATGTAAAATACAATTTTTTTGTATTCTTTAAACCAATAACATGTGTGAAAATAACTCAATTTGTTTGTTTAATTTTTAAATTCAGAATAAATATTAAATTTGGCTGTATGCTTTGCGTTTTCATGTGTTTAGAATCTATATATCAGGTTAACACATAGTTGACGAGTTACTTAGTTTATATTTATTATTTATGTTTTTCTGTGTAATTTTTTCGTTTACTTCACTTTGTCCCGGGCTTTCTTTAGCGGTTTATCCTTTCTTTTTCCCGCTGACTGCCAGTGTCCATGTGATTTATTGTTAGCACTTCTTCAGGTGCAACCCGAGTTGCTTTCCTTCCTCGTTTGTATCTGTTTGTTTATGCAAAATTGTGTGCTGGCACCTTTCTTGCTATATAAATTTGCACATTGGCCGATTGTAAATCAAAACTGTATTTTTTATGGCGATTAAGATGTCCTGGTTAGGATTTTATTTCCTCGTTGTTTTGCGGCAATTAGCTGTGACCACCAACTAAGAGTGACTAATGCCACCAGAAGAGGCAGAGATCTCCTTTTTTCCCACTTTTTCTTTTTGTGCCCCCCATTTTTGTTGGCGGCCTCAGGCGACACGCAATAAATTAGCGTAAATTTACAACATTTGCTAAATTAAAAATGGCAAAGCCGAAGGAGACAGGGGCGCGACAAATGATAATGATGATGGTCGTATAAATAAAACAGCATTAGAGGGATGGCAAAAGGGAAAATTGGAGGGGGGGGTTAGAATACATTCTCCCTCAAGATCTGGCGACTTTTGCAACTGTTTGCTCGTTTATCGTTCGCTGTCAGTCAGCTCAAAGGGGGCAATTAACGCTCCCTCTCCCCACTAACAACAACAACAGGGGGAAAAGCTAGGAAAATCGGGAAAGCGGGAAAACAGGGAGGTATATAGAGAAGCGGGGATATTCCAACGCCCGGCGACATATTGGCGACGCCATTTTGACGCCGTCCGTCTGTCCGTCCGTTTGTTCGCTTTTTTTGCACGCAAAGGACAACAACGCTCGTCTGTCTATCTCGCTTTGGCCCTCGATTTGCCCTCTCTTTCTGGCGACAGACAGAACACACAAAACTGACGCCGCTGCTTAAACCCCCCCTTTTTGCCGCCCATTACGTCGGTTGTTTTCCATACGTTACAACGCGTTGTTTGGAATACTCTAGTTTAGAGGTTATTGGAAACACTATTTAAACAATATGGTGTTTTGATGGAAACAGTTCATGATATAATTTCTAATGAAAAACAAAAAACCAACAAATTAATTAAATCAACATATAACATATAAAAGTTTTTAGTTCAGTGAATACTTTTTCATTGGAAAACTTTATTAATAATATCCATTATCACGAAAATTTGATGAAAATCAAGAGTAAATACAAGACTTGCTATAAGTAAATATGGATTTACAACAAAAACGGTTTGAGGACCGAAAAAAAACCTACAGTTGTACATAATGTCTTACTCCCTTAATAAGAAAATATATTTTTAGCTTTTTGTTTTTAACTCAATTCCTTATTAAAGTGTAGGTATCCCTTATTCGTTATACCACTATTTTGCACTCTTTTTTTTATTTTTCTGTTGTTTCCACAAAATTTATTGTGTTAATATATTGGGTGCCGTGGCCTAAAGTCAGTGATGGTTGCGATTTGCATATTATTGCAACCATTTGGAACAATTTATGTGAAGCCCCCGAACGCAGAAACCTCTTCTGTGGCCATAACTCAAAGTTCAAATGAGGGACGAATAAAGAATACCAGAGATCATGAGTCACAAAAATATATAATACTATACATCATTTTCACGTTTCTCTTTTATAAGGAGCACGTAAAATTCTATAATTTTCATTTGGCAGCAAACAGAATTTTAATTTAGCATTATGCGCTTTGAGAGAAATGTGGAAAAGTAAGGGGTGTGAGGGGTGAAAATCGTATAGGGCTAAATAGTATTGGCCTGCTCGTAAACATTTGGCCAAAAACACTTTCAGAAAAATCAACGCCACCGCCAAAGAGCCGAAAACAAAACAGCGAAAGAGCGCCAGCAAAAATAAAGGGAAAAATTGCAATGAAATTGAAAATAATTGCCACGAGTCTGGCAAAGAATTTTTTGTTTTGCTGGCCAAAAAGGGGGGTTGAGAAAGGGGGCTGGGTGTTTTGGCTGCTGTTTTGGCTGTGGCATGCAGTGCAACATAAATCTTTGGCAAAAAGGCAAAAAGATCAAGAAATAGAACGCAGCAAAGTGCAAATCCCCAGCAGGAGAGAAAGAAACTGGGGAAAAGTTTGGGGGCAAAAAGGCGTCTCTTTCGCTAAAAGCCGAAATGTGTTTTATTGACAAATTAATTGCAGGCATTGCGGCAATTAAAATTTTGGCTTTGCCTCCGTCGAGGCAACAATAACAAATTAATTTTGGCATGCTTAATGCAAAAATGTGAGCAAACAAGTGAAGAGAAGCTGAAATAATGCCAAAAAACTATTTCATTGATACGTATCACTGAGGTATTTCTTGTTTTTTTAATTTTCCTTCTTCTTTTGCTCTATTTGCAGGTGAGTTCGATTCGATTTACCTTTGATGCTGCGGTTTTTGCTGGTGGTTTCGGTAGTTCGCCCAGAGCCGCTTAACTGTCACATGTAAGTAGATTGCGGTTTCTCACAAACAATAACACAATCAACAAATTTTATGGGCATGACAAATTTAAACAGCTAAATTTCAGTTATATGAAGTTGAGATGCTCTTTTTTTACTCCTTGAAAATACATTTCTTATACAAGATGTAGCAAACGTCTATCACAAAACTATATAGCTGTTTTTAGTTCTCAAAAACAAACACTTTAAGTTAATTTCAATTCATTAAAACTCTTCACCTTTTGTTGAGTTTATTTATAGTTTCCACCTGTGTGTCTTAGTCTCTATGTCAACTTTATTCATATAGGGTACAAACAAGCCGCAACACCCACAACTTCAAACAAGTTTTTGAGGGATTACAAACAATTAGAGCAGCTTTTTTGCGTAGTTAAAATTTCTCAACGTCAATTGGCGTCTCGAATGATTTACATTTGGTTTATTTGATTTTTTTTCCTTCAACTTTTTATCGCTTTACTTTTGGTCTTATTCACGAGTCAAACATGACCAATAACTTGTTAGATCTGGTTTGTTGCCACAGAGGCTTTTGCTGTTTTTGCTGTTATTGACTTACACGTTGTTGCTATTCATTTTTGACACCTGTTTACGCACCTTATTTGTGACATAAAAAAAGGACAGCAAAAAAATGAAAAAAAATTGAATTAAACAGCAACACGTGTACATAAATGTTTGAGTCTGAGATTGGGGAGACTGGGGGCTTTTCAACGGTTTACAATTAAAATGTCTGTTGCAAAACCGACGATTTTATAATTCACGTAGATGTTGATAAAGGCTGATTGTAAAATATATACTAATTTTAGAGATTTGATATTTATTTTGCTTTAAATGTACTTAACAAATTTCAACGAGTGTAGGTACTGAGAAAAAACCAAAGGAACTGTAAATACAAAATATAAGTATTTCTCCGAATTAGGTCACTGGATCCTGTGCAAAATAAAATTCCACTTAACTTTGAAATCAATAAAACGCAGAAAATAAAAGAAAACCAGCACAGAGAGTAGCACAGCAACAAGAAGAATGAGATGTCATAAACCACCCTTGAGACATTTAAATATAAAAAAAAAAAACTAAAAAAAAAACTTAGGGTAAAAAGTACCAGAAGAAGTAGAGCCGTAGGGAAAATAGCTATGGACATGGAGAAGGAAAAGGGAATGGAGACGGAGGGGGACAACTTGTTTCCAGTTGAAGCTGTTTCCTCGCTGCGACGACGGCCAGTCGATGTCGTAAGACAAAAGGGCGTCAAAGTGGCCCACCCCCCTGGGGTGAAACAAGGGTGGTGGGCAGGGAAAGTTGGCAAGAAGTAAGAAGCAGCACAAGAAACTAACAAAAAAAAATATAAAAAAAAAATACTTTGCCCCACTCACGCACAGAAGTACGAAAACTTTTAGCTAAGAGTGTGCGGAGAGGGGACGGCAGGGAGAAAGAGAAAGCCAGAGTCGAATGACGCCCTCAGACAAATTTTGTTGCTGTAGGTTGTGGTGGCAACAGCTCTTCCAAGGGGTGGTTAGGTGCTCTTGGGTGGTTGCTGGTTCTTATGGCTTAATTGGGTGGCTGGGCAGCGTCTGCCGAGACGACAGCAACAACAAATGTTGGCCATAAATGGGGAAATTGCTTTTTGGGACGACCCGACATGAAAAAAAAAACACTTTTCCTCGACTTCTGTGTGTTTGTGTGTGAGTTACATAGGCGGCGCCTTATCTTTCTCTGTCACACGCACACACACACACACTCACTGTACCTCCCTTTCACCACTTCTTACCTCCCTCTCTTTTTACCCACTTTATATATGTACTTTTGTGATGTCTGCCAGCGTTACTAGACGCCAGCTGCCTCGCCCAGAGCTTCCGTTTCCGCCCTCCACCACCCACTTCCTCTGCCTCTTCTTCTTTTTCCTCACTTCCTCTCTTCTGCTTCTTCTTCATCGTCTGTGAGTGCGACACAGTTCTGTTTGCGGTGTGTGTGTGTGTGTGTGTGTGCTTTTCTGTGCCAAATGTATGGCTCGTTATGTCTGTGTGTGTGTGTTCTCTTTTTGGGATGAGTGTGCAGTGTGCGTGTTTGTTGTGCGTCTGCCTGTGTTCGAGTGTGTGTGTGTGAGAGAGAGTGTGTCTGTGTCTGAAACTGTGTTTTTTTTTTTATTTTTTTTTTTTAATTTTTTTTTTTTTTTTTTTTTTTTTTTTTTTTTTTTTTTTTTTTTTTTTTTTTTTTTTATAAATTAAAAATTAATTTTTTTTATTAAAAAAAAAAAAAAAAAAAAAATTTAAAAAAAAAATAAAAATTTAAATTTTTTTTATTTAAAAATTAATATTTTTAAATTTATTTTAAAAAAAAAATTTTTATAAATAAAAAATTTTAAAATTATATTTTTTTTTTTTTTTTTTTTTTTTTTTTTTTAAAATAAAAAAAATTTTTTTTTTTTGGGTTTTTTTTTTTTTTTTTTTTTTTTTTTTTTTTTTTTTTTTTTTTATTTTTTAAATAAATTTTTTTTTTTTTTTTATTTTTTTTTTTTTTTAAATTTTTTTTTTTTTTTTTTTTTTTTTTTTTTTTTTTTTTTTTTTTTTTTTTTTTTTTTTTTTTTTTTTTTTTTTTTTTTTTTTTATTTTTTTTTTTTAATTTTTTTTTTTTTTTTTTTTTTTTTTTTTTTTTTTTTTTTTTTTTTTTTTTTTTTTTTTTTTTTTTTTTTTTTTTTTTTTTTTTTTTTTTTTCCCCCCCTTTTTTAAAAAAAAAAAAAAAATTTTTATTAAAAAATTTTTAAAATAAAAAAATAATAAATTAAATTTTAAAAAAAATATTTAAAAATTAAAAATAAAAATATTTAAAAAATTTTTTTTTAAAAATTAAAAATTTTTAAATTTTTTTATTTTTTTTTTTTTTTTTATTTTTTTTTTTTAAAAAAATTAAAAAATTTTTAAATTTAAAATTTTTTTTTAAAATTTTTTTTTTTTTTTTTTTTTTTTTAAATAATAAAAATATTTTTTTTTTTTTTTTTTTTTTTTTTTTTTTTTTTTTTTTTTTTAAAAAAAAAAAAAATAAATAAATAAAAAAAATTTATTGTTTTTTTTTTTTTTTTTAAAATTAATTTATTTTTTTTTTTTTTAAAATGTTTTTTAAATTTTTAATTTTTTTTTTTATGGTATTATTTTTTTTTTTTTTTTTTAAAAAAAAAAAAATTTTTTTTTAAAAAATTTTTAAAAAAAAAAAACAAAAAAAGGAATTTCCCCATAGGTGTGCGCGTGTTTGGCATTAGTGACAGTCATGTCAGCAAAACTTTGAGGCACATTCAACATTCCAAGTTTATGTCGTCCTGCCCTTACGCCCCTGCCTCCGCATCTCCCTCCCACATCGCCCCCTCTCTTTCTCTTTTGGCACTTCCCATCTCTTTCTTTCGTTAGCTTGGGCGTGGCTGGTCTGGGAATTTGGGAAAAAACGCATTAAAGCTTCTGCTTAAAGCGAAGTTTTAAAAGACTTTAAGAGGCTGTATTTTGGGTGATATTATGGGCCTCCTTTCTCCCTACTTCTAATTGCTTCTTTATGAAAAATAAGGTAATCTATTTAGGGTTATTTTTGATTTATTTATTTTAAATGTATAGCATCCAAACAGTTAAATGGCATTTGCCTGCATAGAAACTGTGTTCCATTCTGTGTTTGTTGTTGTGATCTTAACCGCTTATAATTCAGAAGAACACAACCCGATTTAGGATATTTCGCACAGCCGATTTCTAAGCTCCTAGTTCTTCGAGGTGATAATTTCCCATCATGTGGTGCAGTAGAATCCAAATTTGTTGCTAGTAATTGCATTACGGTCATGAGCAGAATCCATATAATAATCAAATATCTAAAAACAAACATTATACAAAAAATTACGATGTTGAAAGCTTTAAAGTAAACACAAGACTAAATGTAATTTATAGAATTTTAACATTTATATGCATGCGTTGATTTAAATAATCATTATTTTTAATAATCAGTAAATAATAATATTAGTAATAATCAATTACTGGAATATTCCTATATGCGCTTTGATAAGCTTCTAAGAAAATCTATTTGTCATTGTAACTAAATGTTTTTTTTTTTAATAAGTACAAATTGCTCATTTTGTCTACATTGTAATAGACGCTGTTTCGTATTTTTCTGCCAACTTTTGATTACCTTTTTTTTATTTCTATGTTTTTAAAGGGAACGTTTTTACTGGTTTTTCTTTTTTGTTTTAAAAGCAATTCCAACGCATCACCGACGCCCTTCATTTATTTTATCAGATCACAAGAGTGCGTTTTTATAGATTTGTTTGCATGGAATGTACTTTTGTGTGGTTTTTTTTAACGACTTTCTTTAGCTTTTTCTGCTGTTTTTCGCACGCATTTTCAGTAGCGTCTTTCTTGCAATTGTAAGACACCCTTTTAGACCCGTTTTTGTTAGCCAATTTCGCCGTCGCTTTTTGCACTTCCTTTCCAGAAGCGTTTCTGGCTCGTTTGGCCAACGCCTTCTGCAATTACCCAATAAAGTTGCAACCTTCTTATTACCCTTCTATGCCTTGGAAATTGGCCACTTCGAAAGCTGCCTATCAATTTGTTGGAATCATTTCCGCAATTTGATTTGCCTCGTGCCAGAAACGTGGGCGTCTCGAAAAGAGGAGAAATTACACTCTATATCTCTGCCCCTTTTTATTATATTTTTAGGCCATAATTCTTATTTAGGCAGCTGGTGCTGCTGCTGCCGCTGCCACTGCAAGTTGGGATTGGGATACATCTAAATCCGTTCCATGGCCAGGTCAAGTTTGGCCTTTTAACTGGGTTGAACACGAGGCTAGTGCAGCCGCCTCTCTGTGTTTCTTTGTTTTTTTTTTCTTTTGCGGTAATAACTTGTTTCTCCTTCTCTCCGCCAGTTGCCAAATGGTTTTTTGCATTACAATGTCAGATTAATCAAAACGAGCCAGCGAACAACAACGGGCAAGCAGCAGCAGCAACAGCAACAAAACGTTAGAAAAAACCGACAATTGTTTGTTACACTTAAAGAATTATTGCCTTTTTTAAGATCGATGCGGCTTAATACAATTTCTATAAATATTAAACTTAATTATGAATTATTTACTAAAGATATAGGAATGATTTTTAAAGAGTACATAAAAGTTTTTTGTTTTTAAAGCGTGAGTTAATTTTTAACATATTAATTTTTATCATTTGAACGAAAGAAGCAAAATGAATTTTTTGCACCTAGGAAGAACAGACCCCAAACGAACTATATATTTTTTGTTCAGTGTATTAGAGAGGATCGAAGGGGAGAGGGTGGGTGCTTTGGGGCGTATTGCTGACTGCCGCGCTTCACAAGAAATACGAATGCATAAAATTTTATGTTTTTCTGCTACCACACTTGATGACGACGACGGTGGTTGCTGTTGCTGGCTTGTAGCTGGTAGTTGGTTGTTGGTGGTGGCAACAAGTGGGCCAAGCCACCAACAAAACTGCAACCATGGCCGCAACAACATCAGATGATTATCGGCTACAAGCAACAGCAGCCACATCAACAACTGACGCTGGCTGTGCATTAGTTTTTATTGAGGCAGTTGTGGCTCTCGACTTTGCCTCAACTGGCAGACAAAGCGGCGCAGTTCTACCACCAACAACAACAACAACAGCGACTGCAACTGCAACTGACAGAGCAACATTTTCATTACCATTCATCACCTGACGACGACGGCGAGTGAAAACCTTGTGCCGACGACTGAAAACTACTGAAGACCGACCTGAAGCTATAGCCAAAAGACCTCGACTTCCTTTGGGTCGATGTAACTGTTGCTGTTTGCTATTGGTTCTAACCCCTTCTCATATATGTATGTACCCCTCTTTTTGGCCCTGGGACATTATTGCCGTCTACTGTGAGTGTGTGTGGCCCATGGCCATGGAAGTTGCCTGTCCAAGTTATGGCTTTCCATTCTGATCAATGATCAATGGTGGGGTGCTTCAGTGATTGGAAGTTGTAAAAGAAGACGGAAACAAAAAGAGACATTAGAGGGCGGAAAAATTAATATATATAGGAGCAGTCGAGTTTCATATGGTTTATATTGCAAACTTATTTTATGATTAATCTTAACACTTTCAAACGTTGCCAAAAACGCAAACTAAAAAAATTGTTGGTACTTTTAAAATTACCTTAAAAACGTTTTTTTTTTTTTGAGCATTGAAACTTTAATAAATGTTTGATTTTTTGAAGCTTAATTATTCATTTAAATATTATTTCGGTTTTAACCCTTGAAACATATTTGTAACATCAATAATATTTATTTAAAACTCCTTTTTTGTCTAGGTTTAGCCTTGCTCTAGTTCTCCATTGATAGCTTATTTCTTTTTTTTTTTGTTTTGATTTGTTGGTAATCTTAATAGATTTATAAGGACGCAGGTTTGCCGAAGTAGAATTTTCCTTTGAATCGAATTTCATGTAGCCGATTAACTTCACTGCCTGATTTCCAAACGAGATTAAAAGGATCCATTTGGTAGCCTTGGAAAACTTTAGATTAAATCGCCGGGTCTAAAATTAAGAAAAGGTTTGTTTTACAAAAGTTAAGTCTTTACAAATAAACTTAAATCTTTCTTTTCATAATTTTTGAATATTTATAATAGTGTTGTGACACAAAGGAAACCTTTCTCTCAGGAGTGAACTGTATTTTGTAATATATTATATTTAAATACTCCCTCTCTAGTTTTAAATACTCCCCAAGTTATGAAACTAACTTTATACATAAATACAATGTCTACGTTAAGGTAGCTCAGAACGGAAAACGAAACAAAAATTTTCCAGTCCCAGACCCCAGACCTTTGATCCAACTTGAGTCATTATTATAGCATTCTGTTGTTGTTGCTGCCACACGCTTTTTATGACATGTTGTGAAGGACAGACGGGCAGCAGCAGGAGATGGGATGGGGATAAGTTAAGGGAGGATGGGTAACGAGCACCAGCACGAGGAAAATGTAGTTTCATTGGGTAAAAAGGGACAGAGTTCATAACTGTGACATCGTCCCTTTTTGCCAGTCATCGTCGAGCAGTTGCCATCGATAAGCACGCAAAAACAGGACAATAGGACAATGGGCTTCTCCTGCTATGCTCCATTTTCAATCCCCTTGCCTTGTCCTGGCGACATCCTTTTTCCTGTCTGCGCCTCTTCTGCCCCGCTTTCCTTTTTGTTTTCCTTTTTTATTTTTTTTTTCTGTAGCTCCTCCATCGTCTGCCGCCTCATTTTCCTCCCCCTTTTCCCCACTGTCTCCGCGCTTTTCCTGCCTGTCTGTGTGCGCTCGTTTGAATTTGCCTGTATTGGTGCGCGTGTCTGCCGCGTCCTTTTTCCCCTCCCCCTTCCTTCCCCGCGGGCGCCTGTCGAAAATGTTTTCCATTTCAGTTAGCAAATTATGTCGGCCAAAAGAGCGAGAGGGCCAACAGAGCAACAGAGCGAGAGCGAGCGAGAGTGAGCATAAAAAATAAATGAAAATTTCAGACGCGACGCAGTTGGTAATAAATGGAATGGGAAAGGCTGGGAAAAGGAAAAGCGACGGGGTGGTGGGGGGCAAAGGGAGACGGGGTGTGGCAGACATTGTTGGTTACACAATAGGACGAAGGACACATTGGGAAAATAGGTTCTGCTGCTGCTGCTGCTGCTTCTTCTTGTTGTTGTGTTGTTGTGTCGGACTCCTCGGTCCATTTTGTTTTCATTTTCCTCTCTTTTTCCCACTTGGCTTTTATGGCGACGCTTTCCGCTTGAATTACGCGTCCAGCGAGCCATGCAAACAGCAGGGGCTGAGGAAAATCAGTGGGGGGAAAATGGAAAAGCTGGACAACAACATAAAGTTGCTAAAATGTTGCTGTAGAAGTAGACGAGGGAAAAGAAGCGCGCAACTGGAGCAGCGGAGAAAAGAGGGGAGAACATAAAAACTAGGAGACATTCGCCATTTTGAAATGGAGAAAAAAAAAATGGTGGAAAATAATAAACAGCTGGGGAAAATGGGAAATGGCTGCCAGCAATCGTTGTGTCATCGATAATAAAGATTAAAAGTGATATGGAAATGTCAGAAAAAAGGGACCAGAGGAAAAAGGGCTGTAGAAAAAAGTGGGGGTTTCAGATTGCTGTTCGGTTTTTGCCAGCTCGCAAGTGGTTGACTAACAAAAGAAAATGCAATTCCATTGTAAATAGTCAAGGGACACTCACAAATACACTCGCACGTATACAAACACACTTGTACAGTCTTTTATACACACGTTACATTGGCTCCTGGGGTACAGTAAAGTCCATTAAACTGGTATTTTTAGAACACAGAATTATTTGAATGGGAATGGGGGTAATAATATAAAATATTATTTTAATAATTGTTATCAAAACATTTTTGATTAAATAAATGCTAATAATTTGCATGAATTTTGAGATATTTTTTATTTTAAGAGGTCCTTAAATTGTCGTGAAAAATAACACTGACCAAATCTATATATTTTTAAATACTTTTAACTTATGTTACTTGACTTAAATGCGAGTGCTGACTGTATTAGTATTCCTCCATTTCGCAATGCTCCATTATGCCCGAGACTCGTCAAGAGTCGGCTGCTTGGGCTCTCCATTTGTATGAAATGTAGCCGAATGTAGGTGAATGTGTGTGTGGTTAGCCAAAGTGGTGCACAAAGTGCTGGCGGCGACCAACAGAGAATGTGTGAGAAGTGGAGAATGGAGGCTGGGGGGAATGGAGAAAAGGACTCTGTTAGTTTCAGTTGCTGGTTGTTGGATGTTGGTTGCGGGCTTCTCATTTCTCATTTCAAACAAAACGACCTTCAACTCTTGCTGGCAAAAGAAAAGGAGGGTTGTGGACCAAGGGGAGCAGGAATGGGCTAAACCAGGAATCAGGTCACACAGCCAAAGAGAAGGGACTGTGTGCAACAAAACCAAAATTGCAACCAGCAAGCTGCACTGTATATACGCTTTGAGTTCCACCAACCAAGGGAATTGCACTGCACTGCATATCCAGTTTGATTTTCACTTTACAATATTGTGGCAAATGCATTATGCATACATCAACAAAAGGAACCGCAAAATCAAGGAAAAAGTACACAGAGGCATCCTGGCATCCTTTTTTTCTGTGGTCTAAAGAAAAACTAAGCCCTGATTTAACAAATTAGCTGGACTTATGTACTAAAATCAAAGTTGACAACGTTTTTAAGTAATTATCACTGTTTACTCCGCGTATACTTAACGACAACATTGCGTGTGCTTGATGACAACATTGCGTATACTTGATGGTGACATTGCTTTATAAATACTTGGAATTAAGTTTCTTTACATTTATAAATTTTGACAAATGTATTAATGAAATCGTTTAGTCATAAAACTGTAGTTTTACTTATTTCTTTCCGTTAAATTGACCAATTCACTGCCCTAAATCAACTGACGGAATTCATATCGCATGACCCACTGACACAGCCGCCCAGCTGACAACTAAGCAGCTCAGGCTGAGCTCAATTCAAATCCCACCCACAAGAAGATCTACTGCATTTCCGTTCCCCCCCATCTCCCCCGAGAGCACCAGAAATCATATTTCCGCCACCATGCTGTCTATCATCTAATTTGGCCCGATGTGTGCCAGTGCATTGGGAATCTCTCGCTATAAGTCCTGCATCACATTCATCATCATCGGCCCGGTCATAATCGTCAACTGTCGGACGCGTTTTGCGGTCGCTCGCAAATTGAATGTAGGTCGACCAGCGATGAAGCGACGGTCGCGTGACCACAGAGAGCCATCGATCAGAGGATTGCAAGGGGGTTTACGGTAGGGGGAGCTCCAGGGGCGGTGGACCCACTGAGGTGAGGAGTCGTAATGAATTGGCCGCCTGGATGTCTGACATGTCTGCTGCGGACAGCGGGGAGCGGTCGCAGGTTTTTGCGGTCACTCAGTGTCATGAGCTCTTGACATGCATTCCCCCTCTTTAGCCTCCACCCCTGCCACCCCTTTTTGCGCTGCGTTTTGCTGTTGTCAGTTCGGGTTGCTCCACTTTTTCTGCCGCCTACATTTCCCCCCTGGGTTTTTGAAATATGTAACCTATTTGCACAGGGAAATGTTACGCAGTAGGAGTTCCATCACTCGAAAGCGCTACCACATAAAAACTTAAAGGAATTGTTTCTTTGGGTTTTAATAATTTAGCAAAAATTATTGTAAGTTTAGTTTGCTTCAAAAACTGTTGAACAAATTATAAGAGAATCATGTTTTATATTTATTTAAGGGTTCTTCGGATTTTTTTCACTAAATAGTTATAATGGAAAACAATATTACATCAAAACATCTTAATAAAAAAGTATAAGTAAAACATATTTTAAGTTCACTTTATATTTAGAAACTTTGCTAAGTTTTATATCTTTTCAACAGCCCCAAAAAGCAGCAGCACCAAAACCCTTATTTATGGCTTCTGTACCAAAAACTTTTCCCAGCGAAATTTCATTATTATTAATAATAACTTAAAGCATCGTTTATTATAATATTAACAAAGTATTAAATAAATTTCTAAAAATTTTTATAATTTTTTTTTTACAAAATATTTTAAATTATATTTTTTGTTTATTTTAAAGGAAAATGAATTAATTTGAAAACGGTTTGCATTTTTTTTGCATTTTAACATTTGTTCAATACATTAACCAAATACGTAAGTATCTTAATTTATCTTACTAAGGTGTGTCATTATTATAAAAGAAACACTAACTAATACTGTAACATTTTTAACATTATCGAACACGTTCCAGGCCAGAATTCTGCGCATACAGAGCCGCGTTCGAAAAAAGTACCCCAAACTTACGCAGTTGGCGTTGTAACAAGTTGCCATTCAGAATTAATACAAACACACGACGCACAAACAAACATATTAAACCAAGAAGTAAATGTTTTGCAAAATAAATAGACATTTAACCAAAGATAGTAAAAAAACAAACATATATTATTACACAAACAATAAAAGCCAGTACGTGGCAAAAGAATCAATAACTTAGTTACACTAATAACAAATAATGCAATTCAGCGCTCTTACAGCACTTAACAGCGATAGTTAACAGGCACTTTAATTAACATTTGTACAAGTTTACAAACCATATAAATATGTTTCAAAAAACCAAGTATCAATATTATAAATACAAACCATAATGGACAGGCAGCGTCTGTCTGCAGCATTTTAAAGTTACCTTAAATATAGCTAGGTGGGTCTCTGTACACGCATATATATATGGCCGAAAGACTTCCATCGGAATATTCCTTTCAACCGCTCTATATATAATGCCTGCCCCAAAATGTATGCTACACACTTTTTTTATTATGTTTGGCGCAGCTGCTGCCACTGTGGTCGTTACTTTCAGACACTCCTTTTTGCAGTTGTTCACACAGACACACCCAAAACACATACTTACTAACAGCATACACACACACACCATTACCAGACACACACCAGTACATACAGCCACACACAGACAGTGGGCTAACTGATTTTTAGGTCGATGGCGAAAACGACAGAACGACGAACGTTGTCGGCTAAAATCGGTTGGTTGGTTGGATGGGTGGTTGGGTGGATTTTCGGGTGGTTTATGGTCTGGTCTGCCGGGTCTGGCTCTCATCGTTAGCACACAGACAAATGTGTACATATATACATACATATCTGCGCATATCCATATATACTGAGTAAATTCAGGCAGACGAAACAACGTCATCGCGAACATCATCATGGCGTTTGGTGCTCGTTGGTCGGTGGGTATACTCCCATTTCCCATCCTCCCTCTGAAACCAACTGTAGTGAACCAGAAGCAAACCAAACTGAACTGAAAGCCGAAACCAAACCAAACCCAACTCAGACCCAGACTTCTCTGCTGCTCCACAATTTGGTTAGACATAAAACAATTTTTTTATTTTTATTTTTGCGCAATTCCAGCGCTCTCTCTTTCGCACCCTCTCGCTCCCTCTCTTTCTCGTTCGGTGGCAGATGACGCCTCCGGGTCCTCCCGCCCTCTGTGTTGGCTTCATTTTTGCCATTTTTTGGCGCGCACTTTTCTGGCTTATATAGGTTTCCCTCTTTGGTTGTCTGTGTGTTCTGTGTGTGTGTGTTGCTGGTATATAAATTGCATATACCCAAAGCTGTTTTTCATTCATTTTGTTACTGTCGAGTACAGCCACAGCAGTGCACGGTGAGAAAATCTTGCGAACTGTTTTTCAACCCATATCAAACAGAAAATTCAATCATATTGAAATATGTGTAGTATAAACTTTACTTTGTTCTTTTTCACTTTAAACATTAATATATAATTATTTTTTTTAATACGGTATAATAATAAGTTTGTGTATGTAGTATCGGTATAATGATATATGTGTGTTAGTGTATGTTGAGCCACACAATTTAGTTTAAGAAGAGTATTTATGAATTATTTTAATTTTGTAAACGTATTTTTTTAATGCAGAGATTTTATCTACAATTTTATTTTAATATTAGGATCAAAACTGGGAGATTTTAAGAACTTCATTATAAAATATATTAGTTCTAAACATTTACTAAGATTATTATCTTATCCATCCTTATAGCAATTTTTTGATTATATTTTCATTTGATTTATTTTAGAAGTTTTAAGTATATACATATGTAAAAATCTTATTTATCATTCTCAAATTATAAATATTATTGAGAATTCCCTAGAATAGTTTCCCATTTAAATGTCAAAATTATTATCTTGATTAGTTAAAGACAAAAATAAATAAAATAATACATAAATCATCATTACTATTTTTACGCTGTGTAAAAGTAGCAGACAGCAGCCGGTTTTGGGTTTGCCCCGTGTGGATTTTTGGTTCGTTGGGTTTTTGCCATTTTTCCCTGGGGGTGTGGGGTTATGAGGGTGGTGGTGGTGGTGCGCCAGTCGTCCTCAATGTGGCCCGCATTGAGCGCTAAAGTTTTCTTTTTTTATTTTCCTTTTTTTGCTTTTTACTCCCCGCTTTCTTGTCCGTGTCCCAGCTGTTGTTTGGCTCGTGCTGGCTTTTATTTTTCCTCTTGCAAACGCTTTTTGTTGCTTTTGTCTGCCTCTTCTTAGTTTTCTTGCTTTTATTTCGTTTGGTATTTATTTTTTCCTGGGGTCTTATATTTTTTTGCTGCTGTTCTTTGCTTCCGTCGTTGTCTAAGCTTGAGAATTTATATGCCATGTGCGCTTTCATATTTTCTCCGACGTTGCTATGCGGGCAGTTTCCTTTGTGTATTTGTATGTGTGATTTCCACTGGGACGTGGGTGTTGCAAGATTTTTCTTTTTATATATTTATACATGTATGTAGGTATACCTATAAGATTATTTGCTGCATCTTAAAAAGCAGATGTGGCTGGTCAAATACGATTGCATCAACGGGAAATACAATACTTAAAATTGAAAGAAATCACTGATTGCACTCTTTTCTTAGGATTCATGAGAAAATACCATTTTTCCTTTTAAAGCTGATAGGGAATCTCATAAATTAAAGCATACTTATGGGCGTCAACTCCCCTACTAACTCACACACACTCCCTAAGCCAGTCTCCCCCTGTTAGGCGGCTGTTTTGTGGTTTCTGCAGTTTCTGGGACTTTGTCACGTTCTCCCCACCCATTAGTTTCTCATCCACCCACCCACCACCACCCATTCACGCATAAAACTCCCCTCCCACCGGGGAAAACTCAGCCAAGCAAAGTCAGGCAGCGCCTGACAACAACCGAAGAACAAGGAAAAAAGTGTCAAAAGTTTGGCTTAACTTTCGCACGAGCGCAGCTCAAGTGTACACTTTAAAAATAAAATATTTAACTATTTTTGGCTCGTACATAATTATTTTTACGAAGATGCTTGGGTTTATTTAGAATAAATATTATTATATCATATATTAATTTAAATATCCTTGCTTTTAGAAATATTTTGTTTGAAAATAGTTTTCAGCGGGTTTTAATATAATTATTGTTAATATAATTTTAAACTTAAGAAATTGGAATAGTTACCAACAGACCAATTAAATCTCAATTACATAAAAATAACGCTATTATCAGTTTAAATTTTGAAATTGAAATTTCTCTCTGTGTATATCCACACATTTAGTATACAGACTCAAGAAGGCAATTGAGTTGGCTGTCTTTTGTGGTTTTCTCCTCGATTATGCTGAACATTAGCATTATTACTCTGGGTTCTGATTCTCCTTCGCTGTTTGTTTGTGCGTCACTCTTGTCGCTTGTCTTGTCGTCTGTGGCTTGTCTTTCACTTTACCTCTTTAACCCACCCTCTTAATCCACAACATCCCACTACTAATCAGGAATGTCGCTCCTCTGTCGCTGTCTTGTCTGACATCTGTCTGTCTCAGAGCCTGTGTTTCTCAGCAGCACATAAACCCTCCCATTCCTTCTCCTTTTGTCTCATTCAGATTTCTCTGTTCTGTTCTGGGAATTTTTGGGTATAATTTGCATATTCAATGTGCTTTCCATGTTTCTGTTACTGTTTCAGAACACACACAGATACAGCTACAGCTGCACAGCTACTGGCACGTGTTATGTAACATGGCTACGTGTCTGGCAAACGGCGCGACTTGTTCCTGTTCACCATCCTCCCTCTCTTTTTAACAGCCACATAGCCCTCTCTTTCTTCGCCGAATGACTACACGTGGCAAAATTGTTTTGCCGGCAGTAAATTTAATTTGTTTGCCTTTTGCCCAAAGTCAGGTGGAAAGGTGGAAGGCTGTTTGGTATCCCCCCGATCTCTTTCACTCCTTTTATAGCCTGTCTCGTTCTTTGCACCTTTTCTCATTCTCCTAGAGTGTCCTTAAAATGCCGGCACGTGGTTGCCCTTTTTGTACAGCTCTCTCCGCACTTTTCTCTTTTGGATTTCCTTTGGAATTTATTGATTAACTTCCTATAGCTATCTATATATACATATGTATTTATATATATAGCTTTTATAGCTTTCTCTGTCACACGCATGTTTCTAATTGTTTGCATAAGTTTAAGGCCTTAAAGTGTGATGAATATAGAACAAAGTTGAGGGAGAGAGAGAGGGCGGAGGTGAGGCGGCCAGGTGACGTGTGCCTCAAGGACATTTATTTTGGGGGTGCGGCCAAAGTTTCGTGCTTGCCTTTAATATTTACTCAATGTGCCACGCGGCGTATGCGTAATATTATCACGAATTCCCTTTCGCTGGCATTCAAAGTTGGGGTAGGAAACTTTAAGCCAGCTTTGGTGGAAGTGGTAAGGTGGGATATAGTTCCTCCTCCTCTCACTGTCAAGTTGTCGGACAGAAAATCCAGCCATTACTTGAGTTGTTGTGCCACAGGAACAGGAACTTTTGCCACTAAGTCAGTTGTGCAAGCCTGCAAATTAGTATATAAGGGTGGACGAAAAGGGGAGGCCCCTACCATTCAGCGGCACGTTTTTCGCATTTCATTTCACTTCGCTTCCCTGGAAACTGTGACTCTGAATGGGCTTTACCCCCAACCCAGCTCTAGTCTCAAGTCGGAATCTGATTTTGAGTGGCAGTCCAAGTGGGCCAGGAAAACCAGCCAGCTACTCCTCTTGTTTGCTTCGCTATGACAATGACACGAACGCGACTCTGAGCCCCGACATGTGACTGCATTAATCATCAGGAGCCGGGCTCATGAGCAGTGGAGAACAATCGCAGGCCTTCACTCATTAGGGCTAACACCAAACCAGACCTGACTGCAGCGCAAATCCTTCAAAAGTCGCCCTGTGTGTCTCCCCTTTTTTTTTGCACAGCGAAACCTTCACTTCATTTTCACTATTCTTTTGGAAAATCTAGAGGCCTTAATTTTGTCCCCCTGTTTCTTTTTTTGCGCTTTTGTTTATCCTTAAAATACAAGGAGGTGGCGGGAAGATAGAGCAGGCTGTGCACTTATTTTGCCACTGCATCTCTCGCCGGGAACCTCCCTTCATTTTCTTACTGCTTTTCGGGCTTAATTTATTTTTCTAACACACTACGATACACTAAAAATATATAGAGCCAAAAACACAACCAAAAATTTAAGGTCTTATGATAAAATTACTTCAAATTCTGTTAGTTTGTTCCTAGTTATTATCAAAATAACAGAAATGTCTAGATATAAAAGTAAATAATTATTCATATTTGCAAATTAACAACAGTAAACAGCTTTTTGCAAGCTTAATATTAAAATTAATTAATTTGTGTTTTTTTTTCAGTGTGAAAATGCAGTTTTACACGTGTTCCCTTTCATTCCATTCCCTTCTCCCTACGAATTCTCCCTCGCAGTTTCGCCACTCGGCAAAACAAATACCGTCCACGTCTATACACAAAATCAGACGCTCAAGGACTCTTGAGTTACTGCGCTCTCTCTCTGCTCTTCGTCCTCCAACCCTTTCCACCCCCTCACACATACACACCACACACAAATACATATGCACACATACCCACTTGAAAAAGCCGTGCAATGAAAGTAATTTCACCAAACAGACTCTGCTCGCTGGTTGCTGAGTTTGCACGGCTCGCTGGCTATTTTTTTTCCCAGCTCCTCGTTTTCCGCATTTTCCCCACATTTTCCCCTGTGCGTCCGAAAGTCCCAGCCATTAGAAAAATAAATGAGTGGAAACGGCATACGAACTAAAGGGATACAGATTAATGAAAGAGGTGATGGAAGGAGATAAACTGGATGTATTTACTGTACTTAGATTCAGATGCATACAGAAAAGCATTAATACTGCCGAAGCACCATAAATTTTAGGTATTTTATCAGGATAGTTTTTGTAAAGCAGAGTTTTGTGAAATTGTTATAGAGAAGTTTTGACATATGATATTTTAAATTGAATGAATTAAAAGGAATCGATTACGCCATTTTATATAGACAAAAGATATGTATTATTGACAATGTAAAGTTAAATGTAAAGTAATTTCATTTATTGCAATTACTTTTATTTGTTACCCTAAAAACTTTTTACATCAAACGCTTACCATTGAGAAAAGTTAAAGTTTTCCCCAACCGACGAATCCTTGGATTTGTTTCCCAAATGATTTCGTCCTGCAAAAAAAAGAAGACAAGAAAATATTTAAATGTGGAAAGACCCTTGACAATTTGGTTCCTCTAATTGCTTTTCATTGCAAATGTCGCAGCAATAAAAGCAGCTCAAGAATAGAAAATGCTGGGGGAACTGGCAGCCGCATTTCAACATTTGCTCAGTTAAAGTTTTTCATTTCTTCTGCGAAAAACTTTACCCCAAAGCCAAGGCAGACAAAAAAGAGCGAAAGAAAAACTTTTTCCAGCATGCGGCTTCGGTTTTTTTTTTCTTTTTTCTTTTGTTGTAGCCTCTCCATCATCTATTTTTCCCCAGCTTCCTTTCGGTTTTCTGTTTTGTTTTGTTTTGGTTGCTTTTGAGCTTCATTCAAATCATTGGTAAAAGAAAAAGAAGAAGAAATCTGTTGCTGGAAATCCCCTCCCCCAATTTTCCTCCTTTTTGTTGTCAGTCAGGCTTTTGGGGTTTCTCTTGGCTAAGTTATACATCCCCGGTGTTTGGCCCCTTCCTCGCCAGCTCTGTCGCTCTGGCAATATATCCACGTCTGCCACAGCGTCTGCCTTGTGCAACTGCTGCTAAGTCTTCTCCCTTTGCCCTCCATTTCTGTCTGTCTTTCAGTTTCGTTTCCATTCAGTTCTGCTGGTTGTTCTACTTATTGCTCTTGTCGGTGTTCTTTACGTCTTTACCCTTTCAAATGGTATTCGAAAACCCTTATGAATCTCAAGAATATATTTTATTATCCTTGTTGTAAAGTTGCGTTCTAAAAAAAGCCCTACAATTTTAAAAGAATATCTGAATAGCTGATAGTATAAACAGAAACATTTTTAAATTTTTAAAAATGTTTGATCCTGATGTTGCCCCTAGGACGTCACTTTTTTTATTTCTCTGTGTAGTAATCAATTCCAACTTACTTATGTACCTAAATTGTTTAGGTCTGGGCTTTCTTTTTGCAAATAGGGCTTTAATCACAAATTCCTATTGAGTATTGAAAAATGTGCATTTGCACATAAGTATTAGCCTGGAGAGCACCAAAAACGATGCTCTTTTGAGCATCTAAAGGAAATTTTTTTGTAGGTATATAAATTTATTTTAGTTTGAATAAAGTTTTAAAGTACCAAACTTATGATTTCAATTTTGTTTTGTTATTTCTATGACTTGTTCTGTTCCAAGTTGTTTCTGTATTATTCCGCCTTGGAAACTTGACTTTTCATTTGCATGCTCTTCGTTTTCCACTACTTCTTCTTCTTGTGCTGCTGTTCGTGCTCTCATTTCCATTTCCATTTCTGGAAAACAGTTTTCCGCGCTTCCTTCACCGCCCACTTCCGCTCTATTTTTCATCTTGGCTTGGGTTTGAATTTCCATTTGTCCGCCTCTGGTTACTCTCTCCCTGTCATCTCTGGCTCTTTGTGTCCCATTCCTCATTTTACCTTTGGGTAATCATCATCCCGTTGTGTCACACTCCTTTTGTATATCCTTCCACTGTTTTGTTGTCGCTTTTGACTCCAGGGACCGTTTGTCCTTCGCAGGGAATCCTTTCCTTTTCCTTTCTTTGCACCACCCACTGTCTTTCTCTTAATCTTTTGGCAAATTTTAATTTGTATCTCTGGGGGAAGAGAAAGGGGATGGGTTGAAGGATGATATCCCCAAGCGCCTTTCCTTCATCAACATGGAGTAGGGAACCATTTCTTTATTCCAACCTCGCACATCTCGCGGGATTTAGCCATAAAACTTTTTCTCTGTCATCAGTTTTGCACTGAGAACTTTAAGATTTTCCCCCTTAATCTTCATGCTGGATTTTTAGTAAAGAATAGTTCTAAAAAAAGTTATTAAAATAGCAATTCAGGTACTAAAAATATTTTAGAATTCTAAGTGCTGACGGTTGAATATCACACTGATAAAAAATAATTATAAGTACAAAATTTAAATCTAAAATGATCATATTTCATATAATACTATTAATTTATTTAAAATTGAATTCTAATATTGCCATTGATTTACTATTTTCAGTTCCCCTCTTGTATGTGTCCATTTTATATTTTCGCCATCCGATTTCTATCTCCCACCCATCTGAAGTTGTCTGATCTTCTGCTCTGCCATGTCAGCGGCTACTTCAGTAGCTTTGGCCACTGGTCACGCCTTCCCCTAAGTCCACTCTCCACCATCCCCTTGGCCAACCCAATCTCTGTCGATTTATCTTAAGTGGCCTCTCTCTGTGAATTACAACAAATTTCTATAATAAAGCAGACAAAAATCTTCAAATGGCCGATGGCGAAAGGAAGAGGCCACCAGAAGAACGAGAAGCTTTGGGGGGGAAGAATTAGGGGGAGTGGGCAAGATACCGCTACTTAAAACGGTCAATCAAAGATAACAATGAGCTTTTGTTGTTGCCCATAGATTTCACCATGGAGAGCAAGAGAGTTAGTGGGAGAAGCTCTACCCAGAATCGAACGAAATCGATAGGTTTTGAGTTCTCAGTTACGTATATACTATAACACTCGAATAGAGCGCAGTGGGCCTTATCAGTACCTAAGCAAATTGCGTGGGGCTGTAAACAAAAACAATCATTCCATGAGCCGCCTTGATAAGCTTGGCGCTACAAAAAGTAAAAAACCGAAGCAAACAAAAAATAGGAAAAACACAAGCAGCGAAATCGACCTTTGAGTTGGAGAAAGAGAGAGCTAAACTACACTAAAAAAAAAACTAATATAGAAATTACCTGAGACTTATGACTACTTTAACTTAAATTCTTGATTGGTTTTTAAATGTTAGATTGAAATATAAGCACAAATTAATAAATAAACCCTAATAAACCTATTTAAAACCATCTAATAATATTTGCTTGTGGTGTACCCCACCTCATCGACTCAACTGACCAGACACAAGTGGCAGGCATGATGCCAGAGCGTGTTGTTGTTGCCCGTGAGCCCCCCATTTTGGATCAGGGGGAGATGGAGATATGCAGGGGCTAAAAGCAATAAATGTATCGATTGCAGGCCCCAGACTGAGGCAACAGTCCCAGGCAGGCAGCAAAGCACCTGTTCACTTCGTGGATAGTTGCAAACAAAAAAAAAAAAAAAAACAGGAAAAAATAGAAAAACAGTACACCAAGCTGGTAAGAAAAAAAAAACGGAGAACCGGCCAAGTTATCAGCATCTGCCCAATACTAATACCCCGAGTGTGTGAGTGCCCCTTGCCGATGATGTTGCTACCCTGCCACATGCCCCATGCCCCATGTCTCAGTTTCTGGTAGCAACGATGTGTCGTTCACTTGCAAACGAGCCACCAGCTGAAGCAGCGGAAAAAGCAGCCTAGGAATAAGAAGGAGCCATAGCCACCCAATCTGCCTCCCGCCACAGCAACAGCCCCCTTTCCTCCTGCTCATCGTTCGATCTTGGTTTTTATGAACTCATTTCGATGGCAACGGGCCAGTAAGCTACAGTGGGATAAAGTCAAACAAAAGTGAATACCAAAATTAGTTATATAAATATTAAATTGGTAAAGTAAGCAGATGCCTCAAATACAACAAATTTAATAAATGTTTAAGGATTTCCTAAAGAATATCAAAGCATAATTTAACCATTATATAAATAGAATTCTACTCATTTAAAATAGAAGTGTATTATACAAAACATTTCAATATAATTTGGAAAATTAAACATAAAAATATAAAAAAAAGCCTTACGACATTTCCAATCAACTACATACAAAAACCGTTTTATCAAAGTATCAACAAATATTGAATATAAATTGATTCTTATTTTATATTAATTTAGATTAATAATGAACCATGAACCTTTCTAAAAATAGTTCAATGTGTTAAAAAAGTATTTAAATACAGACATGCATTTTGTTTTCAAAACAAAGATTACCAATACATTTTTCATGTTCTACTTAAAAAAGAGAGAAAAAAAAGTTGTAAATATTTTTGGAAATTCGATTGAGAATCTTATGTTTTGAATAGTACGAGAGGTTCTGCTCTACTGTCACTTTAATGTTTAAAAAGCTCGTGCGTGGCAGAAGCAGAAGTGGCCACCCCATGCTCTCCTTTTTAGCCCTCCTCCTGATTTCTCTACATACCCCTCGAGGAGCTACCTCTTCTGGGGGCCCAAGTTCGAGTCCCGGCCACGCTTGTTCATAATCAAAATTAATGATTGAAATTATCTAGCAAGCTAAAGTAGGCAGCAGGAGTCCGGCAGTCGCCATTCGCCACTCGCCAGTCGCAGGTTGCAGGTTGCTGGCTGCAAGTTGCTAGTTGCTGTAGTCGGTAGTCGCAGTTGCACTAACAGTTGCACTTGCAGTGGCCAGAAGAACATCGTCAACAACATCATCGAAGGCTAAAAGCAGCATAGGCAGAAACCACGCTGATGGCAGCACTTAGACAAGGCTATCAGCACCCGAAAGAAAAGAGTTTCGGCCCGAGAGTTGAGTTGGCCAACAATTTCATATTAAATTGCCAAGTACGAGTATTAAATGGGCGCAAGGAGAGAAAAGCGAGCCATCCACACTCGATCGAGCGGAGTGTGTTTTCCACTTCCTTGTTCGGCAAGGTGCGGATTAGTGAAGGCCTTTCCTTGGTCTTTTCCATTTTCCCATTTTTTTTGCCTGCCTGCAAGGGCTAATTTGTGGCAGAACGCCGCGATCTGGTTCAGACTGCTTAGGCTTCGTTATATTTGCCATGAAAACTAATTACTGACTTGACCCGATAATCATCTCTGGCCAGTAATGATAAAATGGTTGAGAAGGAGAAAATGACGGGGGAAGCACTCTTCCCTGGAGAAGAAAAAACTGAGGACACAATCTTCTCGAAAGCCATCGATTATTTTAATTAGGTAGAATAAAATCAATAGGGAAAGATACAAATTAAATTAACAATGTTTTATCCCTTTAAAAAAATCTATACAAAGTAGGTTTTTATTGTTTTTATTAATATTTTTTAGAATAGTGATACAAAAGTTTAGCTAATAAGATTATTTTTAGATGAAATAAAATTATAGTTCAAGCTCATATATTTAAAAATTCACACAATAAAATCGAAGTTAGTGAATTACTCTTAAAAAACCAAATGTTTTTTATGCTTAAAAAAGCAACCACTTGAGTTTTCCTTTTGAAGGCTAAAAATCTTTGCCATAACTGCTTTTCCTTCTACCCACAAAATATCATTATTTTAATTAACTAAAAACCGAATGAAGATCTCAAATATTTCCGTATCTGTCTTTCTATCACTTTTAATTAATGAAAAAGGAAGTTGTCGGAGGATTTTCACACGCTGCGAGGCCCAACAAAAAGTGTCAGCTTGGCATTTCCAATCGGATCAGCAGATCAAGAAACCCAATTCGCGTTTCCTGCCACCATCCCAAGCCGCGAAGAAGCAGCAGCGGCAGCTACCAACCTGATCTTAAGAGCCACGACAATTCCTGTACAGACCAAATTGACAGGCGATTTCCGCTAAAAGACTGAAGCCTGGAGAGTCAGTGGAAAATCTGGGGGTGAAGAGCGGGCGAAACTCCGTTAAGGCCAGTAAAATTGTCCGTCTACTTAGAGATTGGCGCCAGTCTATTCCCCTCCAGCTCTTCTAAGAAAAAAAAAAAAAAAGAGCGCCACGCGCCGCCGCCAGCTCTTCTGGGCGCCAAGGCGGCATTCAAATTTGAGCTACCTCTCCACCCCCAAAAACCCCATCTACAATATTCCACTATATCAGCCCGATCCAGCCCATTCTAGTCCACGCCTTCAGCTCTAATAGCTAGAATTAACACTGAGAGAAAACGTGACATGCTATGGGTCAGAAAAAAAATTCTTAAATGAGAATATTTTTACCAAAGATCATGAGTGTTAAAATAATAAAAATATTCTGCTTGAGTTATGATAAGATATAAACACGATATCTGTTTATGATCATGATTCATTCATGATTAAAGATTTGTGTTTTATTATTGATAAGCTATACATCTTATTTATTACTTTAGCGGTATTAAACATTCGTTTTTTTCCTGTCAATTAATTAATTTTTAGATTTATAAATTCCTTAAATTTCTATTCAAAATGAATCCCCAGTGTAAGTGCTCTTTGGCAAGTTGCTTTTAGAGTTCAACACGACAATGGCAGTTCATTATAGCAGGGCATCGCATAAGCGAATCCGCAGAAGATAGGCAAAAATGCTGCAGGCTCAAGGACACGCCCCACGTAATGATGAGCAGGTGAATGGTCCACCACGAGAGAGCTTCATTTCCAACCTGGTCCATCGTCATCCTCTCCTCGTCGTCGTCGTCGTCGTCGTCGCCAGGAAAATTACTGTTCTCTGGGCGGCTAATCACAGACGCCGCCACCGCTGTCGCCGTCCCTGAGGGGGGTTTCTGGCCCCCCACTCCCCTCCCATTAAATGGGCACTGCAATTGCAACTGCAAGAAGTCGCCTTTATTATTTACTTTAATTAGCATTTCCGCACAGCCAGTTGATTTACCGCTGAATGGGGTTTGATTTAAGTTGAGTTGAGTTTTCTAGTCGCAAAGCAGATATTCCGCATCGATAAATAACATTAATTAAGTTGTTCTTTGGTGGGCACTCCCAACTCCCCCGAACGATTTGATCTCAATTTTAATTAGCCATTCAGAACGGGCTTCGGCTTCGGCTTCTTGGCAGTGGGCTCTGTTGCTCAGTTGCTCTGTTCTAAGTCTAAGCCAACTATTGTCCGGCATTCCACTTGACTCTAAGCCGCTTAGCAGCGCTCTTTTGTCTTTTGTGCAGCAGCTGTCAAGAGCCAACAATTGGAACAATGCAATGAATCGAAGGCTCTAATCAGAAGGTGGGGGGCAGGTCTTGATGGGGTTTCCACTGGAGAAGCCTTCTTTGTATAATTCCCATTGAAACTTTCATCGTTTAATGATACATTTTCGTTTAAGATTATTAATCGGTTTGTCAAACCGTTATGAAGGAGTTAATTAGGTTTCCTACAATTTCTGTAAGCCCAATGACAAACAATAAAGGCGAAAACTACAACTGAAATCTATTAATCAGTCCTTGAAAGTCATTCCTTATACTAAGTAATAATATTTATTAAATTTAATTTCCATTGCTTTATTTTAAGGCTTCTTTATTATAAATGAGTTTTATCTTCTAACTCCAATCATTTCTTTATTCGATCTTATACCCCTTAAAATATGGTTCCTGGTTCCTAGACTTATTTTAATTTCCGCTTCCTATACAAGTTTTGTATATCTTTACCATCTAGATAGCCCTTTAAAGCCCTTTTGTAATTTTAACCAGCTTTCCCCACTCTTTTGTTGGGCTGTGCAATGAAATGCTAATTTTCTTTATAATTTCTTTGATCTTGATGCGATTGCGCGCACCCTACGCAATCCCCTGCAACTTTACATTATTTTTCTAACTGTTCCGTGGCGAAGAGGAGGAAGTGCATCCATTCCCTGGGTTGGGCCTGGACATTTTGACAGCTGCTCATATGAGAGGGAATAATGTTGCAGCAGGTCAAGTCAAGAAGCGCTTCGCTGAACCGGAGGTAAAGAAACAAGTAAAGCTGCCTCCACTGTGCGCTTTTGAGCCGAGTTAAGCCGAGCGTTTTGGTTGAGCGCCCCTCTTTTTGCCTTTTTACCTTTTTACCGCTTTGCATTAGAGAAGGAGATCCAGGAGATCGCAGATCTGCGATCGATAAGTGGGTGAAGTGAGTGAAGTGAACTGAAAGCGGGGGTGCTTGGCGATCAGATCGTAAATAAGCGTTGAAAACTTTATAAATGCCCAGTCGCATAAACTTGGCCACGTCGCGGGCCTTGTCTTGTGTTTGGTTTTTTACGTGTTTACGAGGCGGCAACCACAATGGTGGTCACGATCAAAAGCGGTCAACGGGCAACAGCAACTGCAACTGCCACAGAAACTGCAACAGAAACAGCAACATCAACGACAGCGGCAAACTTATTGTACTTAACTCAAGTCGAAGCCGAAGTCGAAGTCTGTGCCTCTGCTCGTGTGACAATCGCCACTGCTCAAACTCAAACTGAAACTGAAACACAGACTCAGATTGCAGACACGAAATGCACTCCGCCAAATTAAAGCGGAACTAAGATAATAATAATCGCCAAATCAGAAAAGAAAGTGATTAAGTAATCTTCATTTTGAAATCAGCTTTATCTGCTACTGAAAACCTTAAGATATTTTTTTTGACCCAACGCTGAGCTTTCACAAATCGAATTAAGTTGTTAAAATAAATGCTTGTATACCTACCTATTAGTTCAAGGTATTTAGTATTTAATCTATATGTATTTAGTTAATTTTGTGTATCTAAATCTATCAATCAAAATGTATAATTAACTTATTATTATAAGTTATTGTGTAACCAGATGCCTAAAACTTTCGTATTAATAATAAATAATAATTAATTAAGAAATAATAATTAATAATTAATAATAAAAAGCATTTCTTATTTCTACATATATTTTTGTTTATGACAAATAAATATAATAAATTTTATCTAACATTTTTGTTTTTAAATTAAATAAATTTCTGTACATCTATCGTTTTTTTAATCCCTTTTTATGTATTTGTGGAATAAAAATGATAACAACAGCAACAAATAAAGTAAATGGTTTTAAAACTTAGCAACTTATTGACCAGTAACATTCCTTTTTGAAATACACATTAAAACACGTTCTCTATTTTGTTATACTTTCCTAATGTTTTTTTTTTTTTGAGTGTAAGAGCAGGGCATAGAGATTTGATCGTGGGCAGTCGTCGCCATTGTGGCTGTGCTGATTTTCTCGTAGTTGCAGTTGCTGTGACTGCGGTGACATTCCTGAGACAGGCGAGCTGTCGATGGCATTGTCATAATGATTAATAAGCTTAAAGTTCGATTTGAGTGTGGTCAAGTGGTTCTGCGGTGTTGGTGGTGGTGGTGGTGTTGGTGTGGAGGTGCACCGCCAACCAATAACACCACTTGCGTTTCACTGCGGTGATTAAGACTGCGGCTTGAGTGTGAACGGTGTGTTTGGCATATTTTCTCTGACCAAGACAAGTGGCGGCCTTTTTGATGTCGAGCATTCTGTTCGGGAGATTTGTCATTTTCTTGTGCAAGGTTGTGAGGGGTGGGCGTGGCAGCATCAGCATCAGCATCAGCAGCAGCAGCAAGCAGCAGCACGCCTTCTAATGACGTTGTCCAATTGAAATGAACGTCACGCACCTGAACGGTGAACAAAAAATGATCGAAAAAGGAAAAGCGCGCAGGAAAAGTTGCTGGAGTTGCTGATGGAGATGTTTGGCGCAGGAAAAACTCTTGCCTCGCAGGCTTCTCAAGCAAAACTGATTGCAGTTTGCAGCTAATTGCAACACTAGAAGGCAAGTGCAGCACCAAAGGCTAAAGCTACCGACTTGATTTCTCCACGATTCTCAACACTGACAGATAAAGCGGCATAGAATTATACGTTAACAGTTTGAAATTTTACATTGTAGAAAAATTCGTTGAGGAAATAAAAATATTTCCTGTAGAAAAGTATAATACTATGTTCATTAAAATTTCTTGACTTGGTTAAATCACATGCGCGTTTTTATTTTATTAGTTTTACTGATAGTATTTGTTGCACATTTGAATAATGCATTAAAAATGATTATAGATTTTTCCCAGTGCCCTCGTCTCTCTCTTTCTTCCATGACACATGGCAGCTGTAGGCTGAATCTAAATCTGAGGTTGGCTCCTGCTCCTCATTTAAATCGCACATTTGTACGCGTCATCTTCAAGTCTCTGTCTCTAGTTTTCCTCCCTCCTGCTCCTCTATTTTTTTCGCTTTTCATTGCTGGCAGCTTATTTCCCTGGCGGGAAATCTCAAATAAAAAAAACAGAAGAGAAGAAAATAAGCGGGGCGAAAAAATTAACTCTTTGGTATAATTTTTCATTTCTCGGAATGAGTTTGGAGCAGCCGCAAGTAACACGACTTGTGTCAGTATTTTCCCCCCGCCACTTTTTGCTTGAGGAATTGTAGCACAAACATTAGAAAATTGTCTGCCCGTTGTTCTTCGCACTCCATCCACCCCGAACCCCTAGCCATCTCTTGCTGCGAGTGTCTCTGTATATGTAAATATTGGCTCAGGTTCTATCATTTGCAAAAATCTGTGGCCAGCCAAGCAAACATATGGAAAGGGGCCTAGGAAGGCATGGGGAGTGCAAGGAAGCTGGGGATCAAGTTGGAGGATAAAGAAGGAATGACTTCTTGAATGAGCGCGCCCCCAAAATGCGGAAGTTTATACAAAAACAGAACAAAATACACACATACTTATATAAGTGCAGATGTTTAAAAAAAAAAAAGGGGGGGTGTGGGGTGGCAGTGTGCAACATTTGCAACTGTCAACGCGACAGCGCGATTTGGACGGAGAGTTTATTACCGGGTTGGACTTAGGCCAATAATGATGATGGCTCCCTCTCTGCCATTTCGAAAAGAACAGCGAAAAATACAAAATGCATAATTGCCAAGGGATTTTGTCTGTCTATTATTAAAATTGAAAAAAGAAAGGAGAAAAAGTGAAAAGTTGGGGGACTTTAAAATAAATTGCTGGGATTTAAAACGTAATTTTTACTTGGAAAGTTTTCCCAAAAACTTCTGTCAAGAGTTTTTTTTGTAGTACTTTTTATGTCTTATATAAAATCTAATATCTTATAGAAAATAAATATTAATAGTATTAAAAATATTATTTTAAACCTATAACACGTTTTAAAATCTGTGAACAGAACTTTGATCAATAGATAAATAAACCAGATATCTTACTTACAACTTAAAAACGTATCATTACTTCACTTCTTAAATATGCTGTTCCCACACATAGCAACCACAATTAGTTTCTCCCCCAGAACCTTGAAACATAGTTTTCTACTCAGCGTGTGTCGGCCGCGAAAAAAAAAGCGACAAACAAATAGTTAAACGCATTTGCAGATATTTCAATGCAAAACGTTTCTCAAATGCATTCGACTGGTCGAGCTGTCAATGACATGAATTTGCAGCCACCAAAGAAACAGCAAGAAACAATCGAACCGAAAGAAAAACAATGCAAAAACCTCTGGCCACATGTGCAGTGCCAAATCAAAACGTCAAATTATAATTGTCTACGAGCTCTCGTTTTTTTAAATTTTTTTTTGTGGGTTTTTTCTGTTGTTTTCTTTGGTTTGGCACGAGCAGCGCAAAAACAGTTAGAGAGCACGACCAGTGGAGCCAAACCCAAGAAACGACACCTACGCAGGAAACCCAGAGGAAAAACAAAAGGAAAACCGAGAGCCAAGAAAAGCGACCGAGCGCAACCGACTGGCATTGACTTCAAAGGTTGCACAGAACAAAATTGGCCATGTCGAGATTAAGCTTGATATTTGTTATTTCCATATTTGGCTAATATATGGCTAAGCTTACCACAAATTAAAAAAAAAATAAGTTTGAGTATTTGTGATGCAGAGTTAGAGTTAAAAAGATATTTGCTCTTATACCCCTTTTAATTTTATAAAATAAAATGTATTTATATTCTTCTTAAATAAAGTTCGTCTTTCTGGATAAACCTTTATTGATTTGACATCAACAACTGTTTTACGCGGGTTTAGCACTTAAACCACGTCTCTAAACCACACAGCATGTCTTCAATTAATTAACTATTTTTAAAAAATGTTAAAAAAGGATTTTTCTTAAAAGAAAATTATGTATCCAATAAATTTGGATTTTCGAAACCTACAGGTTTCATCCTATCCTTTTAAAATAAGCATTATTGATTTTTCTCTGTGTAGGACACCACTTTTCAGTGTTTGAATTGGAATCGAAGTTGAAGTTGCAATGCGGCGAGGTCAGGCTTGAAGTCCGAACTCGAACTCGACTCCGCACATAAATTAGTCAGAGTTGCATGCAAAATGAGCAGCCCCTCCCCTTGCCCCTTGGACCACTCCCCTCGCCTGCTGCGTCGTCAAAATGTCTGGGTTAACATTCTGTCGATTGGCAATTAGCTCGGATCTCCCAACTCCAGCCCCCAATCGTTATTCGTTGGCCCATTGCTCATTGCTCATTGCCCGATTGTTCAATTTCGGTTAATTGGTTCTGATTGTTTTCGAGGCGTGTAGTTGATTTTCTCTTTTTTTTTTTTTAGAGGGAGTGGGAGGAAGTCCAGCTTTGAGTCAACGTTAAAATATCCACTAGGAAATTACTAGGAAAGGGTGTTTTTGCGTTGCAACAAATTGGCAAAGTTTGTATTGAAATTCAATACTATTATGAGAAGCAAATATTCAACATTTATTTGACGATTTTTTATTGACGAGCCTGTTTTCGTTGTTTCTTCGTTCAGAAATATATTATTGAATTTCAGTTAATTCATAAAATTCACAAACAAACACATATAAGTTTACTGTTTCAGATACTTTGTTTTTAGGAATTTAGTGATTAAATAAAAAAACACACATATAATACATTATTATTATTATTTCATTCAGTATTTTGTATTTTTTTCCATATAATTTTAGCAATCTGAGCTGCCAATTAGAATGCTGTTTTACTTAATGAGGAATAACGAATGGATTTTATGTATTATGTGGTACAAAAAATAATTTTTTCCTTGTTTAAATTTTCAAAGCACTAAAATACTTATTTATATGTTTAAATAATTCTTTAAGAGTATTTCTAATATACCCATGCAAAACCCCGCAACTACTATCATTATTTGTGTTCAAAGCAGCTAATTACTACTGATTGACAAGTCAGATGATGAATTGTAGATTTCTAGTTTAAGTATGCAAATCTCATGCAAATTTCCTGTGACTAATGTATCCGTATCTTTTGCATCTATCTTTGCAGGTAAGCAGAATCTGGCTCTTTGGCAACGAAGGTCATTGCAAACTGTGGCATCACCTGTATGTAACATATGTAAGGCCCTGCCTAATTATCAGCTATTTTATGTGGGCGTGGGTGTGACCCACGCGTCATCGGAAAGCTATGATGTCTGTGATGTCTGGGCCACTGGAATTGAAATCGAAACTGAAACCGAAACTGATTCTGAATGCCCCGAACGAGTCTCGTCAAACGACTTGCGGCATCGTGCCGCGGGCAATTATATTCCATGTTGCCTTTGCTATAAATTAATTAAATGGAAAATAATCGTGTGCAGCCAGTCAGGCAACAAACAAACAGCGTTCTTCAGAGACACCGATGCCGATGCCGACAAACGGAGCCGAGTTACCGAGTTCTAAATGCTTTTGTAATTTTAATTGCTCCGCGCCAAATGCTGTGCTGCCAAATATGGCAGCGGTAACTGAAACTCACTCGCAAGTGCAGCAGCACATCCACGAGATACATGTGCTAAATGGAAATGGAACTGGAAGTGGCAGCAGCCTTCGTTGCTAATGTCTCTGTTTAACCAGCTTCCTCCTCGTGTTTATGGCGAAAAAGTGAATTTTGCATCACGAAAGGTTTTCCCCACGAAACAGCACGAAATTCATTGCCACCCGCCGCCGCTGTTGTATCTGTATCTTTGGCTGTCGCCGAAGTTGTATCTTTGTATCTTTGTCAGATGTATCTGCATCTGCATCTGGCTGTTGGCGGCTTAGCGCTTAATCGCTGGCTTTGAATTATTTATGTGACTGACTGGCTGCCTCAAGTGCGATGTGTGATCTTGACGATGAATGCCAATCGATGCGGTAATGTCCCTGATTGAGAAGTCATGGAATTACAATATATATTTTAGTTAGACCCAAATGATTTTTGATTAGTTACTTTCAAGGACTTATTTTATATTTTAAGGTTTTTTATAGTTTAGGAACACTGGAAACAAGACGTATACGTAATTTGTCATACATTTTATATTTAAGGCATACATTTACAGTGAGTTTGTAATGTTTTTCAAACCAAATATACTTAAATTTGTCACATATCAATTTCTTACAATTTTGAACGTAAAACATTATAGTTTAAGTTTTAAATTAAATTACATTTTCAAAATGCCTTTAAATTAGTTTTCCCTTATTTCCTTTAATAAATTTACTGACCCAAAGTGACTTATTAAATTTAGTTTCTACTAATAACAACTGTTATTAAATCGAGTCTTAAAATTCACGTTTGCCTCTTATCGATTTTAATGTTCTTCGCCCGAAAGTTATTGAACTCTGTAATTTTTTCACTCAATTTAAATAAATTATTTAATTGAGTTTGCACTCCCTTCTTTGAAGTCTTTGAACAAAAACAGATTTTTAAATGCATTCATTAACCCCTGGTGACCAAAGTGGAAAGGGCTCAAAGGCCGTTCGGCCGCTGGTCAGTTTTGGCCTTTTGTTTTGGCCGCAGCAGGGCGTCGCTCATATTGAATTACCAAAGTACAGTGAACACTCCACTCCGGACCTCTTTTGTTTGCCTTTTGCGCTTTGTGCATGCCAAAATAAAAAGGCGTAGTTACTTGAGTGGCGAGGGGGGGCAGGAGGGGCAGTGAGGGAATGAAAATGGGCGGGGGCGGTGGGCGTGGGCCCGCTCAATGGAGTGGGCAGCGGCCGCTTCAAGCGAGCGAGCGAACGAACCAAAAAAAAGCAAACGTTGAGTGAGTGACGGACTGGTCGAAAAAGACTTGCACTGTTACAAAATTTGGGTATGGAATATGACATTTTTGATTGGGTTTCAGAGTAAACTCATTAATATTTTAATATTCAAAAATGTTTAAAAAACCTTCAAAACCCTGTTTATACTTTTGAATAATCAAAAATGTTAAAACATGATCTTTATAAAAATTTAATAAATAATTTTTTTAAAAGCTAGGGCCTTAAGTCTGTACTGTTATGATACAGGTCACAAAAACCACAAATATATTAATTCTGTATAATGAAAATTTAAATAATGCGTAAGATAGACTTATTAATAAAATGTTATATACGCATGTAGGATTACTTTTTATCTAAACTTTATAATAACATACCAAAATCTATTTATTTGGTTAAATACTAAAACCTCCCTAAACTGCTAAACAAAACAGTTTGAATTAAACTCAATTTTTTTTTGAAGTGTGGTCTGTCTGTAGTCTGAGTGACTGACTGACTGACATGCCCATTTCGCATGCCTTTGTGTTTTTGGCCTGTTTACCTCGCCCACAATCCCCCAGGACCCCACTGCCCCCCCTGGAAACCCCCTGCATAGGCTTCCTCGTATTCCTTTCTTTTTGGCGCACATTTTTTGGCTCTTTTTTTTTTGGGTTTTGGTGTGAGGGGGTTGCTTTTTGCATTTTGTTTATATTACGTGTCGCTCGCGCTTCAAGGCGGCACCACCGACTGACTGACAACTTCAATCAGCATCAAAGACACGGAGCCGACTCTCGACTCTGGACACTGCCCCCGTGTCCCCCCTGTAACCCCTTTTCCATAGCCATGTGGCATATGTGCCACGCCCTGTTGGCCGCTCTTGTAATTGGAGCAGCACTGAAGTTGCGGGCTTTATTCCGTTTCAAAGCCGATTCTTTTCTGTGGGTGTTGACAAAAGTTGTTGCTGTCTGCCTGCCGTTTGAGGGGGTTAATTGCGGAATATGCCCACCACAGGGTTAAGTGTGTGTGATAGATAAAGAAAAGTTGGGACAGTGGGGGTTTTAAGATGAAAAAAATAACTTTAAAGATTATAAATATTTAAATATGTGCACATTTTAGGAAAATCATAACAGAGAAAAATAGAAAGAAGGCCGTGGGAAGTGTGCAAAATTTGGTAGCTCTAGCTCCTATAGTTCCCTACATCTCCATGTTCATTTGGACCGTCTACAGTATTGCCAATAAGGAGTAACTGCTATAATAACCAAAGTACTATACAAAAAAAAAAACAATATCTCATTAAAACTTGTTTGAAAAAGCCCAAAACGAGCTGGGCCTTTATTTAAATTGTATTTTTTCCCTGTTAGTGTTACTAGCCTTTGGGCTTTTTGGATCGATTTTCAATTGCGGTGATTTGCCATGTTTATTCAGTGGTCGTTTTCACTGTACCACCGCACTCTTTATGCATGCCGCAAGCGTGACTTCATCTTGACCTCGCGCATACGCAGCATAGTCGGCATACGTATACGTAAACGTACTGGTATCCAGCCATCTGAACCATCCAACCCTCCAACCATCCAACTATCCATCCATCCGTCCAGCCCATTCCATTCCATAGTGATTCTATAGCGATTCCGATTCCGATTCCAGCCCACACAAAAATGCCGCCAGCTTTCAAACGAGACAAACTGTCTGCTATGCTCTTTCGCTCCCCCCCTCGCTTCTTCTTTCTTCCCTACTCCACTGTGCTGTACCCCCTTTTCTCTCTTTTCCCCCCTTTTGGTTTTATTTTTTTATTCAGCGGCGCTTTCCAAGTTATTTTTATTGATGAAGCGTACAAATTGAGTCGGAGCAACAGCAGCAACATTGTTGCCCTGGCCACTGGCAACATTTCATCGAAAAGAAACATTGCGTTCATTAGCGGCGATATTGAATTTATGTTGCTGGCCACAATGTTGCAACTGCCGCCTGCCCTGCCCCTCCCTTCTCATCGTCAGTCTACAGTGATGACAATGACAAACGGTCGCCAGATTGATTCGTCGTCGTCGTCGTAGTCGTCATCCGACATGGCCATACATCCATGTGTGTGGTCCGATCTTCATCCACTTCCTCGGGCCATTTTTCTTGGGTTTTTGTTCGGTCGTCGTTATCAGCTCGCCATTTAAGCTTTGAGTGCCTTTTCTAATTCACACTTTTTTCGAGCGATTCTTCCCACTGCGCGGTGGCTTTTCCTTTCTTCTCTTCACTTCCCAGCATGTGACGACGTTCGCGTTTTTACGCGTCTGCCAAATGGCAACCGACAATGAAGAATTGAGGCGGAAAGAGGCTTTACATAGCTTTGCTAGTCTAAAAGCCTGTATACCCTTATAGATTCAATAAGGCATTTTATTTTTATAAGTTAAAAAATTAGTTTTTAAAAAAATACCTACATATTTTTTGAACAATGTATGATCCTAATCCTTAAAAACAAGCACTTTATTTAAAAATACAGTAAGTTTGGGGATAATTTTTGCTTAGTATTAGGAAATGTTACTGTTGTAATGGCTATTATTGAAAATACTTATAAAATTAATGTATTAAAAAAGTTGGGAAAGGTTTTAAAGATTTAGATACCCCCAGAAAGGGTATAAAAATAAAAAACTAAAGTGAGAACGGATCGGGGACCACACACGAAGCATTCGTCTAGGCCTCCAAGCTCCAAGCTCAAACTCTTCTGCTGCGACATTGCGACGTGATGAATGGGCAGCGACAACATCAGACGCAAATGCAGGCGGTGGGAAAATTAGCGGGGAAAGTGGTAGGGGAAAAACCATGGGGGAGGGAGGAATGGGAAGAGGAAGGGAGGTGGTTGGTCAATCTGAGACGCTGTCAGCTTTGTGCGACTCTGTCAACGCCGTCGCTTTTAGCGAGCCGCTTTTCACAGCCCCTTCCCTTCCAATCAGCCATAATATTCTGACGACGGCGGCTTTTTTAAATGGCGCGCGTTTAATTTGCAAATGAGCTTAGATCGGACCTCTTTGAAAATCTCTTTACAGATGACCTTAGAAATTCAAAGGCCTTTGCTCCGACCTCGTAATAAGAAAGACTAAGCATTTTCAGATTCTTTGATTAAGATTGTCTGATTACAAAAATTTCAATTTGTTTCCTGATATTGTTTGAAAAAATAGTTTGAAAATACATGAAATATATTCATTTTGTAATAAATTGTTAAAGAAAAAATTAAATTAATAAAATGTTAAAGATATAAAAAAAAAATCCTTTGCAACCCTTTTTTTCAAAAGCCAATCATAAAATTATAGTTTATTGTTTTAAAAGATTAAATGTATTTTTTTTTTTAATCTAGGTACTTTAACCATTAAAAAAGTGAAAAACATTTAAAGCCGTTTGTTAAGTGTCTTTTCGAAACGTTTGTTAATTAAAGTCTTCTTTTTACATTGTCACCAGTGTCTTTTCCTCCCATTACTTAATTATTCCCCTACCTATCGAACAGAAACGAAAAGAATTAAATTCATTTGGCTGTCTCCACTTCGGAATTTGTTGTTTTCGCTGGCTCAGCATTCCGCTGACAGACAGACCTAAAAAAAATAGGTGGAAAAAAAGGCTTGGAGGGGCGGGAGGGGGCGTGGCATCCGAGGTCTATGTCTGGCCTGGGTTTTAAGTTGTGGCGCTGTGCCATTCCCGGAATTGTTTGTCTTGTCTTCTTTTGTCTTCACAGACCGTCTGCGGATCTCTAGGATCGCAACTCGCAACTCGCGACTTGGTCTTGGGTTCGGTCTTGGGTTCAGTTCAGATGTTTGTTTTGATGCTAGCACAGCATTATAGTATTCTATATATATAACGGCCACGCACCGATTTGTGGGGACTTCCAGGAACAGCAAAAAACAAAAAAATAGAGCGAGAGAAACACCACTCATTCATAGGCCATTGATTGAATTACAGTGTGGCTTGAACTTGTTTTGAATGCTATTCAATTTCGCTGGATTCGCAGAACCGCAGGATAGTTGGGCAATCATCATCATTATCATCATGAGCTATCCCCCGTTCGCTGGAAATATGTAGGTCGTTGTTTTGATGGGTTCGCAGGGCCAGAAGTTTGACCCATTTCGGGGGAAGCCGCATGAGGGCCTCTTAAAAACACCACACAGCACAGCCCAGGCAAACCGAACCGCCTACCCAACAAACCAACAAATCTCACATCCCATAAATTATAAAACAACACAGAGGAAATGTCAACTCCATCGTGTGGGTCAGGCCCACAAATATAGAAAATTAATACAATCGGAAAGTAGAGCAACGAAGTTCATATTCCCTTGTTTACATTAAAATATTACACGATAAAATAGTACATGTTGAGAAATAATTAAACAAACAAATCATTTAAAGTACTTGTTGTTAAGGCTTTTTAGTGCTACATAATTTTTAGCTTTACAAAACTGCATATCTTGCTCATTTTAAAAGTTAATTTAACATAAAATTTAAAATTAAAATAATAAGTACGAAAAACTTCCCACAAAAATTGTCACAAAATTATTCTACCCTTTATTAGAGTAAATAAACTGAAAACCAAAAGCCAAAATCGCAGCGCAGCCCTTGGAAATATGCCTGAAAGATAAAATCTATCTTGCGACTATCGTAAAAATCAAAATTATGTCAGAAATGCAAACCCACCCGATCACCACCCACCTATAAGACATTTGTGATTTGTGTCTCTCGTTTTTATTTCCAATCTTAAAAGAAGGAAAAGTCAGGCAATCTATGCTAATCAGTCTCCCACATGGCCAGACAGAAAAAAAAAAAACTTGTCTGCCCAAAAATAAATGTGTTTATACTTTTTTTCGTGGTCTTTTGGATTTTCTGTATTTGGTGGTGTCTTCATTGGCAGCAAATGAATTTATTATTTATTAATAGACTGGCGCAACTTAATGTGACATTTTGGCATATCATTAAAAGCGTATTAGCCACGTTCGATTAGAGAGTGTATCTGGTCAGTGGCTTTAAAGGGTTAACAACGGGCAGTAAACACACAAATCGAACGGCTGCTGAGCCATAAAACTATTTACGGACACTTTATTATAGTGGCTTAATGTGAGAATTTGTCGCTAGGCTCACCGAGAAATGTAAATTAGAGGATTTATTACATCAATTACAGTTATAAGTGGTATGAAAATCATCATTTAAATAACGGGAGTGCAAAGGTTCAATAAATAGCTTAGTAATTTTATATTTTGTTGTAATCGGAATTTTATACGACTGAGCTAACTTGCAGTTTTGTTTTTGTTCTAATTGTAACTATGATTTTGGTTAACCATACATTAAAATTAAATTTCAATTTAAATTCAATATCCAAATTCCACTATTGGAATATTAAAAAGCTTTAAAACTTTTTTTGGGGGTAATATTTGTTAAAGAATTTAAAAGAATACTTTAAATTATATTCTTTTATAATCATAACATTGATTTTATCATTCTTTGTACAAAAGATTTTCTTTTCTGTAGAAATATGGAATCATTTACATTCACTCGAAAAACGATTCCTTTTCCAATCATCTTTCCAAATCTTCAAAAGGCCTTTCTCCCATTCATTTTTAGCACTTTACTGAAAGAACCTCTTCGGCTTGAAAGTAAGTTTCCTGGCCAACTGCAACTATTCCTAATTAACGCCTTCTGCCAACAACCAAACCTTTTTGCCCCACTGGAAGACAGTTAGCCAGAGAGTTTACAGTGTGCCCTCGTCGTAATTATGTGTTCCCCTTCGCTTTTCCCCGCCCCACAAATCCCGGTTTTCCCGCCATTTTCCCGGTGTTACATCTAAAGATCAGGTGCTGATGCCAGATTAACCACAAAGCGGACGAACGGGTAATGCGAAGCGATAACAGAAGGCGGCAGCGTCAAAGTTAAAGTTAAAGGGCAGCGGCGAGACGCCAACGCAGACAGAGCTAAATAGGTGGGTTAAGGGGGTGTAAGGGGGGCTGAGGGGCCTGTGGAGGGTTAAGAGCAGCAGCTGGCACTGCAAAGGAAAGCACCATGGATGAGCACATGGAGGGGAAATAGAGTGAGAGGATGGGATTGTGCGGACTGCAATGCAACATAAATAAGCAGAAAGGCAAAAATTGTCTTTTATGATAGCTGTTAGCCGGAAGGGGGTGTTGCAGGGAGCAGGAGTTGGTTACAGTGTTCACTCGCTAGTTTTCACTTGGTATTGTTTACAGGGTAATTTTTCGAATTATTCACTATTCATAAAAAAAAAAGTATTTGAGTTAAAAATGTTTTCGGTAATTCAAATTTTTAAAGTGTTAAAAAAACGGTTAAAATGAATGTGAAAACTTCAAAAATCATTATGTTCTTTGCTTTAAAACAAAAAAAAAACGTAAAAATTTGAACTCCGTGCCTAATTCATATTTTTACTAATACGGTATTTAAATGTGGTTTTTCATTGTTTATTTGGTTTTCATGCCTAAAAAATTAAAAATTCGATATATCTGAATGATGACTGTTTTCTAAATACAGTTCAGTTCTCTTCGGGTTGTTCTGCCTATTTTTCCTTTACCATTTGCTCTGGCATTGGGCTTCTCCTGGCTCCTCCTCTGCCGCTGCCTCTGCCTCTGCCGCCGTGGGGCACTTAAAGGTGCAGCGCGTGTGCCAACGCATGAGAGTGAGCGAATAGGAGGGGGTTGATTGGGAGGAAGAGGTGGAAGGAAGGAGCCGGAGGAGGTGGTCGGTGGACGGAGGATGGAGCGCGGGAGATGTGGCGCAAAATAAGCGGAAAGCACAAAACACAATGTTGCGCAAAGAACGTTGAACTCTCTGCCTCTTGCCACTTTTCAGCGATGCTTATGCTTATGCCCGCGTCTGTATGTGTGTCGGTGTATATATGTATGTACATTCGTATATATATTTTTTTTTCATAATTTTTCATTTTCACGCACTGCTGGGACATTTGAAAAAATATACCCAGAGAGATTTGTAGCTAACCCCAGTTACCCCTACTGTTTCCCCCACCTCCCTTCCACCCCTCAGATGCACTTTTGCACTCAACTTAATTGGGGAGAAGCCAACGAAAACGGAGGGGGTTGTGGAAAGGGGAGGGCGGGGGAAAAGTCCTGGGAGAAATTTAAAATGCATTTAAAAACATTGAAATTGCTGAACACAGAAGAAAAATCGTTGGGGAGATGCTTAATGGTTGAACAATTACTTTAAATTTTAAATAAGACTCAAAATACTATTATAAAATAATAGATTTAAAAAAAGCTTACACTTATTACCTAACTAACCAAACCCAACAAACAAAAATTATTTTTTTTTTTAAGCTTTTATGAAACTAAATAAAGTTATAGCTGAACCAATAAAATTCACATTATTAAAACATAAGCTTTAAAATTATAAAATATAATGAAATTATATTAAATTAAAATATTTGTAATAAATCAATATTTCCTTAAACTATTAAAATTTAAAATTCTAAATTAATTTTATGCTAGGAAAAAGCTCAATAGTTATAAACTACTTAAACAAATTCGCTTAAAAATCTAAAATAGTTGAAGAACAACTAAAATCTTAACTAATCTTACAATTAATATGAAAGTAACGAAATTTAATCTATCGAGCTTAACAGCTTGAGTTTCTCTAATCCACTGACAGTTTTATCTGCAGCTTCTTCCAAAGAGTCTTCTGGGGTGTTGTTTGGCTCTTGGTCTGTCATAATGTTTGAGGATAATGCGGCCTGAAACCATTTTGTTTGTAATTGGCATAAGAGTCTCTAATTCCAAGTGCATTTATTATTTCGACATGGCCAAAGACAAGTTCTTGGCACGCAATTGCAGCGGCAGCGGAAAGGAAGGATGGCGCAGAGGCGTCGTGTCGCAAGGGGCAGAAGAGGGGCGGGGGGCTACAGCCCGGCTAAGCCAACTTAAGCTGGAAGCCATGACCAAGAGTCCCATCCCGGTCAGAAAACAGAAACAGATCAGCAACGCACAGAACTCGTTTTGCAGTCTCCTTTTTTTTTATTTTTTCAGTTTTAATGTTTTTTTTTTTGTTGCGGGATATTTTTTATACGAGATTTTTACATTCGTGCGCGTTTTGGATTTGGTTGAGTCGAAGAAGGCGAGGGGAGAAGGGGGATTTACTGGAGAGGACCTTGCCAGTTCAAACCTGATTTGGATGGATGACGACCAAATAAAACGAGGAGAAAAAAGCGAACCCAATCTGGTTTGCCTTGCAGAAGGCGAGGTGGTGAAGGGGGTGAAGTAGGCCTACTACCTTTCAGACATCTGCGGCATTTCAAGGTCTGACTCAGCACAAATCGAAAAGGAAGGAAAAGGAAGCGCGCAGACCAAGTTAAATCGGAGACCATGGAGCTGGAGCCTCTCGCTCGTCTGTCGCCGGCTGCGCCCTTTTATACCAGCCACACCCCCTCTGATCCCAGCCATCCCAGTCCAGAGCCATCCCAACATCTAACCATCCGACCATCCAGCACATTCCAGTTATGGCAATTCCCCTCCAGACACACCTAGTTTCTGTCTCTGTCTTTCCAGCTTTTCCGTTTGTCTTCCTTTTTTTTTTTTTTTTTTTTTTTTTTTTGGGACTGAGAGATCGTCGTTTTGGGCTTTTGTCTGCGGTTGCGGTTTCTTGGCCAAGTTATTGAACTCCTCGCTTTAAAATAGGGATGAGAAGTTGGCATGGTTTTGCACTTCCTTAATTTTTATCAGCCAAAATACATGGTTTTAATCCTATTTTTAAAGAAGAGATTTAAGCACCAAATTTACCTTTAATTGATAAATAGAAAGCTTATTATGTGTACACGCAAATATAATGTTGTACAACTGAAAGTGGCTAAAAACAGCTTAAAAGATTCTAACAAATCCACTTAATCTAAAATCTACTTAGCTTACCTTTTATATCAGCTAGTTTAAGTAGCAGAAATAAACTACAAGTAAAATATAGTATTTATAATTATGTTTTAAGGAGCTTTTAATAATAACAAAATCATGCAAAAACAAATATTGACAACAAAGATTTAAAACAGTTTGTTGTCATCACTGCCGCTGGGTTTATTTTACCTCCTTTTAAGTCAATTGTTTACCTGTAGTTTAATCACACATGGTTTGACTTGAGGAGCAGCGTGGAGTTAAAGGGATGATGGGTACCTACAGTGTCCGAGGCATATCAAATATCATTTGATGCTTCAAAAGAAGCCGACAAATGTGACAACAGCCACGGCAACAATGGGGCAGGCCAAGTCGGCCACAATAATTTAGTTTTGTATGCTACGAGTATTTAAATTATAAACTGACCAGTGGAGAGAGGGGGAGATGAAGGGGGTATTTAGAAGCAAAAGAAGTCACATCAAAGCGTTGACTCTTCAGTTTAGCTGCTGTTGCTGCTGCTGCTGTCAATGACCCCACGAAAGCAGGGGCTTGAATTACCTGAGCCCCTCCGCTTCTAGGCGGCAACAAAAAAAAAGGGTTAAGCGGGCGGGGATTCCTTGATCCTTTGTAGTTCCACCGAAACAGAAATGAGAGAAAAAAACAAGAGCGGTTTCAATTACGTAAACAAAGTGCCGACAAAAATTGGGGAAAGAGTTGAGTTAAGCCCCTCAGAATGTGCAGAAAGCAACAAAGAACGCAAAGAAAGCAATTACAAATAGTTAAGACTTATTTAGCCATGTCAGGCGGCTGCCGTTGGCGCCACTTGGCCATTAAAATTTGATTGTAATTATGACCGTACAGTCTTCTACAGCCACTAAACCAAAACCAAAAGGTGCCACACCAATTCACCCACTTTGCATATATCCACACCCCCCCCAACACCCCCACCTCCTCATTCTCATTTTCGCAGTTTTATGGGGCCAAAGTCCAGAGGCGAAAAATGCTGAAATCGCCATTGAATGCAAATGGGAAATGCGAAAACGAATGCAAAAACGAATACGAATGCCAAACGCAATCCAAATGCGAATGCGAATAATATTTTCTATGCCATGCGCCATTTGACACATGAAATGCAGAAGAAGTGGGTTCAAAAAAAGGGGGGGAGGGAAACGCATAACTCATACGCAGTGTGTGACGGCCGAAAGAAATTCTGCTGGAGTGGCGAAGGAAAATTGCAGGCGCCGATAAAGAGAAAGAGGAATTTTAGAAAGAAATCCTTTTGATTTGTGTTTCGAATTTGAAATAAGAATACACCTTAGTTGCTCATAATTTTAATAGATAACTGCAGAAACAAAACGATTGTTTAATAAATTGTTTGAAAGGAAATTAAAAGGGGATACAAAAAATCCGATACAACCAATAATTTAATTTTAAGGACTGAGAAAAATGAACTGTGTTTATAGTTTAAGAAAAACCACACTTAATGGATATCTAAAGCTTCAATAATTCAGGGTATGTTCAATTCTTCTGATTGCAATTTAAACCCAAGTTGTCCCAATTTTCCCATCTCAACTACCACTTTTCACTAATTAACCAAACTCCATTCAAGAAGGCTTCCAATTCTGGTTTTCATTGACATGTCAAGTTTCGAGTAGGTTTCTGTTTCCGCAGTCACGTGCCCAGTTGAATCTTAATCTTCATCTAGTCAACTCAATCTCCATTTACTGCCCCATCTTCATCTTTATTTCCAACTCCATCATCAGAACCCAGAACGCTTAACAATTCGCTAAACTTGGCAGCTTTTTTCGGGCTCATTTTTCAGCTGTCTGCCCCGGGGGCCCAAAGACTGAGGATTGGAAGCCGCTTTAACTACCGTTTGCGTTTGCGTTTGAGTTTGCTTTTGCAGGAGAGCTCCGAGTTTCTTTTGCCTTTTGGCCATTTGGCTACTGCAGCAGCAGCAGCAGCAGCAACTGCAACAACAATTGCAAGTTGGCGGCAATGTGGCAATTAACTCTTTGATGGATTTACTGCCCGCTGCTGATGTTGACGTCGCCAGCGGCCCAAGTGCCTCTAAACTCTATGAATCTCTCTCTATTTAACCCTCTTTGATTTTACAACTGCGGTTCACTCAACAAAAGTGCGTCCTTTGTTTTTTAATATATAAATATTTTTAAAAATATATCTTAAGAAAACAAATTATTATAAAAGTATTTAGACATTTGAAATCAACTTCATTTTAGTTGTTTTATAAATGTATTTCTATAGTTCTAATCTATCAAAATCTATGTTTGACCAAGAATCATTACCAAAATTTGTGCTTAAAAAAAATTAAAATTAAATGAAACAACCTTTTGTTACTTTCTTTTTTATTCAGTAAACTAAAACACATTATTTCACTGCTATTATTTTAACCGCTACTGTCTAGCTGATTGCCATCTCCATCTCTCTTTGTTTGACTATTAAAAATGGCCACGAAATGCGTTTTTCGACTGCAACGGATGCAGTGGCCGAAGAACCGAACCGAACCAAACCAAACGAATCCAAACTGAGCTGAACACACTCCACAATTATAAAATAACCATCATTTATAATGGACGTCCCCCTGGACGTCCTCCTTCGTCTGGCAAAGTTGCCCAGAGGCAAAATTCTCAATGCGAGCGGAAATGCGCAGCAAACTGCAACTTCAAACTGTGAGTGCAACTGCAGGGAAAAACTGCGTGTGGATTTGAAATATTCTGCAGACATTTAGCGGCGCTTTTGGCCAGCAAAGCTGAATTAAAGCCAACAAAACAACGGCAGCAGCAACCAAAGTGGCTGCAGTTTTTCCGAGTCAGAGAAGCGTTTCAAATTACAGACACCAAATAAGCCGCCGCCGCCGACGCCACGACCGTCGACAATGACTCCCTAAACTTCACTATCCCCCCCTCGGAAAACCCCCCGGCCCCTTCTGAATTTCCCTCGTCGCGGTTGCCGCCTCCGAAAACGGAAAAACGGCAAAACTCGTTGGGGCCGACAATAAAATGCGTGGCAAAATGCAATTGAGAAATTAATTTCTTTCATTCATTCGGGCTCCTCTTCTCGCATTTTGCTCTATAATTATAACTAATTTGTGTATGCGAGGAGATCCACCAGCAACAATAGCAAGAAAAAAAAAGAGCAAGTGCATCAAATGCAACATTAGCGGCAACAAACTACATCCACACTCAGCGGAAAAACGCCCCAAACAAACACTTGCCTTTTGTCGGAGGGGGAAAATATATAAGGTGGGAGTTTCAAGTACATATATTCCTATTAACGAGGGCTATATAAGAGAGTTGTGAATTCATATACATAAAGAACTTTAAACCTGAATGATAAACATAATTTTAGGCACTTTGTTATACATAATTTAATCATTTTCCCGACTTAGCCATTATAGCATTTTAACAAGTAAATTTCTTGCAAAAATGTGTTTATTTTAAGTTGGTAAATAAAAAATGTATTCTTTAAAATACGAACAAAAGTACTTAGGTACGTAAACCCAATAAAAACCTAATAGATTCTATCTAACTTGTTGACTTCACCCACAACCTCATCAATTACCTTGTCTACAACAAGTACTTTAAAAGTATTGTAATCAAAAACTAATACAATCCGACCCCAGTTGACCCCACACTCTAGCACATCCTCGATAAGATCAGCAAGTTAAGGGCAATTCTTTTGTGCATAAATAATTAGAAACTATCCGAACAACTCTCTGGCATCAAATTAAAATAACAGACCAGCAGATTTCCAAGTGGAGACAGAGTTTGCGGCAGTTGCGTATATATAGTTTTTTTCAGGTCGATCTACTTCATCCAGGCGTGCTAATGAGCTACAGCCCAGGATGGATGGATGGATGTGGATGGTTAGTTGGATGATGGGATGGATACCATGCCACCCGGAGAAGCCCATTCATGTCTGATGCTAAGGAGGAGGCTGTGGCCATAGTTGAAGCACTGGAGGCATGCAACCAAATGAAGTGCCAGAAATGCGAAGCGAAATTGCATAAACCTCTCGACCAGGCCAAACGTTCAAGTGGAAGGGGTAAAATACAAAAAAAAAAAAAAAAAGTGCAAAATACGAAATATTTTTTACAGTCCTCCGATGACTGAGTTCATTAACATTCCAAACTTAAAAAATAAAATGAGAGCGCAAAAAAATGGGGTCTTCTCCACCACCGTCGTCCTTCTCCACAATTCAGGTGCTGCTGCTGCCCAATTCCTGTCAAAATGTCAGTGTGTGTGTGTGCTTTTCTAGGGTGGACCACAAGCGCATATCCCTGCAGGACCTGCTGCCATATCTACCCCAAGCTTTGCAAATCTAAATGACTTTATTACTTTTTTTCCCCCATTTTTCAACCCGACTCTGGCTTTTTATTTTTTTTTTTTACATTTTCACGTTCTGTTCTGAGCTGCTGCTGCTCCTCTCGACATTTTGCTCCCTCCGCACGGTTTCTTCTCCCATTTCCATTTCCACTTCCACTCCACTGCTACTTTCATTTGAAATTCCCGCAAGGATGCAACAAAATGCGGCAGAAAATCAGCAGAGCCAGCAGCAGTGGGAAAAAAAGCAACCAGGATTGCAGCAATGCAAATAAAGGAGGCCCGGGACTGGAGAGGTTTTCTGGTTCTATATTTTTTTCCACCAGCCCCCCTTCCAAGTGCTCTACGGATTGCTGTTGTTGTTGGGGGTTGCCCTAACCCCTCTGAATTCGCTTGAGTTGCTGTTTAAATGCTGTATGCAAGTTGCACTGGCTTTCATGCCCCAGCATAAAATTTAATTAGACAACAAAAATCCAAAAGAGGGGTGCAAACTTTGCCATGTAGGATATATATTTTTGTGTGAACATTGTGTGGGCCCTGTTTCAAGGGTAATTTGAAGAGGCCAAGAAAAGTGGGCAGAGGCTGTCGAAAACTCAAATACCCTAGAGAGCTTACCATTTCTTCTCCACTTGGGGTATAGAATGAGAGGCATTTCCAAGGAGTTCTCCATCCATTTTCGCCATTGTTGTGATGTCTCCCGCTTGGGGGCATCGCATTAATTGCATTGCATACTTTTGGGCGTTGGGCCAACGATGTCCCCATTGTTGCTGCAAGTGTGTGTGCTTTTTAACCCCTTTTTTCTTTGTTATACATACATATGTATATTAATAATGAATTAAACTTGACTTTCGCTTCGCCTGCCAGCAACAAAAGAAACGTTTTCAATGCTCAATTTAATAACGAAGGTTGTACACTCTAAGAGGAGTCAATATCCTGATAAATGGAGTTATTAGTGCGTAGGTCTAAAAAGGTATTATAACATTTCCTTGTAGGATTGAAATTATAATAAAATAATGATAAGTGAACTTTATGTTTCGCCTAAAAATCTAAGGATACTTTCTTTAACTGCTTGTTTGGCTTCCACATTTTTTATCTGCGATTCTGCGCTTGGTATCTAAAATCTCCTATTTGGCTATCATACCCCAACACTTAAAGCATGCTTCTAGCAAACACTTTTGTGGTTCTTTTCTTGTACTTTTTTGTCGTTCTTTAATGTTTTTGTCATTTGGCTTTTGCACAGGGACTTTCTCGTACTCCATCCATTTTGTGTTTCTGAAGCTGATGCTTTTGGTTTTGCTTTTGCTTGGCTGAAGGGTTTCATTCTGCGACAAACTTCGGTTCAATGACATTTCCCGCTCGCTGCTCGAGAACTGCCATAAAATGAAATTCCAGTTGCGGTGACAAACGAAAAATTACAACCAGAAGAAACTCTGACTGAAGGCAAAAACACGCCCCGAAAAAAGAGCTCCCAAGGCAATTCCATTGGCCCGCAGCTTTAACGGAGCAGCAGCAGTAGAATTTACAGAGGAGATTTCCGCCTTGGAACCAATCCGATCCTCTGGACCCGGCCTGGTCCTAATTAAAGCCGCAAAGCCCCGCATGATTTGGCCTGGAAAGGCTGCGATTGCCTCTTGGCTCATAGAACTGGAGATCAGCTGGCGGTCATAAAGTTTTACTGGCCTTCGCGTCTGCTTTTGCTTCTCCCTGGTGACCATCTTTGGTCAGATGGAAATGCTGGCAATAAATAAATCGAAGCACTGCGAATTGAATCGCAACGGATCCGTTGGAAAACACTAAACAAGGATTGCCGGGCGAACATTTTCATAAATCGCCGCGGATCAAACCTCTCTCTTTATTTTATGGCATTTTTGTGCAAAGTTTTCGACCATTCTAACTGTTAAAAAAAAAGTGGTCAGCAAGAGCAGGAGGTCAAATGGTCAACAATGAGCACTAAATGCCAAACACCTTCAAGAGCCGCGAAAATCTTTTCTAGCTGTTTCTCCTCCACTGACAGTTTGACAAACATTGCCAGGCTCCCAGCTTCCCCACTCCCGTATTCCCCATACATATATCCATGTATATAGCCCTTTCTCCTTTCAGCCTGTCAGTCATTCTTTATTCGAGTGCAAACCAACTGGAGTTTGACTTTGTCAAAAGTCAGGCATGCTGGATTTTTTCTTTTCTACCTTTGGCTAGGATATCTTTAGAGAAATATTCATAAATGGCTGCAGAGAAAAAAAGAAGTTAAAGTCAGTAAATCACATAAAAATAAATATATTGTGCTTCTTGATGTTGTGGAAAGATAACAAGAGTTTTAGAAACTATCAAGGCGAACTGCTATAGGAAATAGTATATTTAGATTACCACTCATAACTATAAATAAGTCTATTAAAATATTCATGATTTCAAAGACCAAAAGCTAATCAAATTCACTCCGGAATCCATTGTGGTTCTAAAACCAAAACAAATTTTCTGATATAACATGAAGTCAACCTCAAACATATGAAAATCATGATTGATCCAAGATTTTCTGTGTATTCGAAATATCCAAACTATGACTTCAACTAAACCACTTTATACACAATTTGACTGACATTTCGACCGACTCAAGGGGCGTGGCTGGGAAGTTTTCGCCTTCGAGGCAGGCAAAAGTTGCCGAGAAGTTTTCTCTAATTTGCTGTGGTTAAACTTTTTAATTTAAATGACATGGACCATGCAGAGTGAAATGGGGAAAGGAGGTGGATTGAGGGGATGAGCTGGTTAAAAAGTGACGCCCACGACAAGCGACAGATGATGGGCATTTGGGGCGTGGCCGGGAAATGTTCATGTTGATTTTGGTGCCAGGCCCCAAAAGATTTTCATTAGCCCAAGAACAACATCAGGAGACAGTGAAGAAGAATGAAGTGGAGGTGGGTCTGCTATCATTTACCGTTTTCTCACAGTGTCCAGAGAGAAAAAGGCCAAAACAAATCATAAATTTTGTGGGCCAATTGCTCTGGCCAATTATGCAGGAAACAAATGACCCATAATGAAGCGGAGAGCTCTATCTTCTGCTGTTGCTGCTGCTACACGTGCTGCAGTTGCTGCTGCTGTGGCAGTTGCAGCTATTGGGGCAACCTGACAAAGTCAACATTTATCTTGCCATATACGAAATGGAGGAAAGTTTTGATTTTTAGGTGAGGTTAGAGTAGAAAGGGGGATACCCTTGAAGTAAATGATATGAGGAAATCGTTAAGATTTTTGGCAGTTAAAAAAAATGCTTAGTATTTAATGAAATCATTAAATTTCATTTTGAAAGCTAACTATTTAGAACGGTCCTCTAGAACACCTTTCAACTTAAATCAATTGTTTTAAATGTACAGATTTAACTTCTTACTTGTTTAGGTTTCAAGTTCTCACATTTTCCACCGTTCAAATGGGTCTCTTATGATAGCTACCCCGTTTCAGTGACCGCCTCCATCAATTTCCGTGGCACAGACAATAAAGCCTTGGCGGGCAACAAATAAATTTCAGCCCCATGATGACCAAGGCGGCTGGCTTTTTTTTTTTTTTATGCAGCTCGAACCCAGCCTTAATTGCCATGTTGCGGCAACATGTTGCTGATCAATAAGAAACCCCACTCGACTCGGGACTCGGGACAGATGATAATGGCTATGCAGCAGTAGTTGCAACTTGCATTGGCATTGGCAATGGCAGCGTGGAGCAAATTGTCCATGTCCAAGTCCAAGTCCAAGTACAAAGTCTCAAAGTCAAAGCCGAAAACCCGATGCGGAGAGTAGGTCCCCATGATTAATGACAATAAATTTGATTCTCTGTCGAGGGGAGGGATTTCCCGGGTTTTGGTGGTGGATCAGCAGCAGCACAATGGAAGGCTTGATTAGAGCGGCCAAGAGCAAAATCAGAAGCAGAAGCTGGGCCTCGTAAATTTTAAAAATATTGCATGGCGGCTGTCATAAAAATGCAATGCAATGTTGCAATTTTTTGCTGCTTTTTTTTTTGTTTTGTTTTTTACCGCGCTGCATAAAATTATGTGGGGTTATTGCACAGAAAAAAAAGTATACTCCATCTTTTTTTTAACAGTAAAATAATTTTTTATATATTATATTAGTGCCTAAAATGATTAAACTTTGAAAAGTTTTAATTTTGTGGACAAAAATATACAAAGTGTAATTTTATACTATAGTATGCTTAATTTTTCTCTGTGTGCCCATGTTGCAGTTGCGCTTGCGCATTGTCTGACTTTGTGCCATCACTCAAAACGTCGCACGCTAATTGGACAGAGAAATTGCTGAGTGCAGAGCAGGGAACAACACTCGAGAAATAAAATAAAGAAAAGTGCAGGGAATCGCTCCCAGAACTGCGACCCGACATGATTTAGTAGACAAGACATTAGCTTTTTATTTATCTTTTATCTTACGCGCGGATTCGGTTTCATTTAGTTACTATTGGAATTTCCCTTGCTCATTAAAGAAAATGGAGCCAGCCAGCCTGAACCTGGTTTGGAATTCGTTTTCGACTTCATTAAAAGTTGATTTAAATATTTTTCTAAACGCAACGTATTTTTCTTTTTCAATTCCCCCCATAATTCTTTTTTTTTCGTCTTTGCAATTTATTTGTATATTTATTTTAATTTCTTTTTCATGTGCTTTCTTCATTTGTTTCGCGCATTTTTACAGTTTAAGAGTTCTGCGCGTTGCGCTTGAAATGCTGATGATTATTATGCTCTTTAATTAAATTACCTATTATTTTAATAGATCTGCATGAAGGTTTATGTGCATGTAAGTAATAATGGTAAAGTGAAAGAATGAAATGGGAAAAGGTGTCGAGTTAGGATGACTTTTGCGGGATATACAAATTAATTACTCAAGAGGCTCAAGTCTTAAAAGTATTAATTGTTAGGAGTGTTATTTAGTTGTTAAGCAACTTTGGTAGTAACGTATAAAATATAGTTCCAAGAACTAACATATTTTTTGGTTCTATGTACTAACTGCCATTGATAACAAACTATACTTATTTCAAGAACAACCATCTCAAGAAAGTTTGGTAACACGTTGAAACCCTCTTAAAAAAGCTCCAGCTTGGCTGTGTATGTCATGGTCATGCTTGGAGACTCTTGACAATAGTTGACTCTGTTTCTGTAACCTTTTTCTTTTGGTTGCTTGCTTGATTTTTACTTTGTTGCTGTTTTTGGCGCTGCCTTTGCTCTCTTACTTTCTTGGAGACAGACAAAAACACGAATGGAAAATTGTAAAATGTAGCCGTCGCAAAAGAGGGAAGAGAAATGGGATAGTAGCGAGTGTAATGTCGATACGAATTCGGCGGAGTAAACAAGTTTACAGCCCGCGCCAGACGCAGACAAAAACAGTAAAATAAAACCACGAGTGCACCGAACAAAAGTTGGGTAATAGAAAACTTTTTGCTTGTAACGGTATTTGGAAATAATTATTAAATTTCATTTTATACTATGCATAAATAGCTTGACAACAACTTTTGAAACATTAGAATTATTAACAAAGTATCCCTGTTCGGGCGCCACTACAATGACACTTTTCGTTAGGTTCAGTCCCTACAGTTTTGAGTACAGAAAGAAAGGATCTAAATATTCACTAAAAGCTTTGAGAAAATAAAACAAAAATGTACATTTGGTTAATTGAAATTTTTGTTTGTGTACTGCAACAACAGCAGCACCAACAAAATGACGCCAAGAAATGCAGATGAAGCTGACAGCAGCCAAACGACGACGATGTCGGTGCAATGTTCAATGCATATGGGTCGCTGCTCCATTTCCACATGGACGCCGCTGCATCCAGTTGCAGCCGCCAGTTCCCTCTTCGACCCAATCCAAAGCCCAAATCCTCATCAATTGAGGAACATGCAAGAAGGCAGCAGCAGCAGCAGCAGGAGGACGACGCCGATCTTTGGCTGCATAATTGCCAGTCTAAATCAATGGGGCGCAAGTTGTTGCCGCTGTGCATGTTGCTGTTGCTGTTGTTGGCGTTGTACCCATACATGACTCTGTCGGACTTCATTGTCAACGCCGTTTGCCATTGCCGTTTGCCGTCTCCATCGGCATCTCCACATTCACATCCACATCCAACTCCATCTCCATCGGCATCGCCATCGCCATCTCCATGTCCCATGTCCCAAGTCTTATGTCCATGTCCGTCGCGGTCGTCGTCAATATTTGCCATGATCTTATCGTCAAGCGGAGTCATGTCGCTGCCATGGGTCTTCTGCCGTGCCCACGGTCACCCCCCGCTGAAACCTGAGCAACCGCAGCAGTCACCTGGGTGCAATTATTTTCTTAGATACACTCACCACAGAGATCTTTGGCTGCAAAGGTCTAAGACTTAAGTTAAATATGAACCTTAACGTTTTAAATTTAAAGAAATACGTCTTTAAGTATAATTTATAATTTTATATTGATAAATATTATAATCGTTTATAACAAAGCTTCATATACATTGTGATATCACACAGTTGTTTATTATAGAATTAGAACATAAAGAATTATATTAAGTGAACTATTATTTAAGTTCCTTTTATTAAACTGTTAAATCAGTGGTAAGGTATACAGACTCTTTAATATATACTGATCTCCTTCGATCTTCCCCGTGTGCTTCACCTGGCTCCGCTGCACATCATCTTTGGTGCTGAGTTATGGCAAAAGACCTTGGTCTTAAGCACTAGCGACGTGGATATTCCGTCCCGCTCCCCGTTTAGGTCTAGAAAGAGGTCTTGTCTTGCACCCGCACTCGCAGCCAAGATGACTTGGCCCCTGCTCACCCCCTGGTTACTCCACCTATGCCAATAGTGCAATTTGTCATTGCACCGTCAGCGACGACGCGTGCGCCAGCATGGAGACTCCAGTCGCTGAGCGGCAGACTGCCTTAAGTCACTTGCAAAAATAAATTTCTTTTACTAAACAGAAATTTTTATAATTGGTGTCACAAAATCTTGAGAACTTTTAAAATTTATTTATAAACCAATTTTTGGCAACCACTTATTTGTAAACAAATTTCAAAGATAATGTAAGCGAGCTCTTCTGTTTCTCCCCCAAGAAAAACAAGGAAATTAATACCAAAAAGGAGAGCCTATATTTTGAGTCTTATGTGTACTGAGTATTACCTCACATTAAATGTTTTTAAGGAACTTAAATCCATTTTTAAAAATTGTTTTTTTTTTCTTTATAATTTTTCGATAACGCGAAGTAGGGCTTATAGATTTACGACGGACTAAACTACTTTTGGGGAAACTGTATTTATGTTTAAAGGTTTAGGGATAACGAGTTTTAATAATTTTTTTTCTCTGAGTGTGTTTTTTGAGCTCCTTGGCTGCTTCAGTGCCTCGTCATCTATCGCTGGCTGCCATCTGCTTACAGTTAAAGCGACTCGCGAGCATCGAGCATCTCCTGCTGCGTTTTGGTTTCGGTGGTGGCTACGGATGAAGCTGCCGCTGAGGAAGAGGATGAAGATGGCGCTCCTTGCCGACGACTTCTTTATGGCTCTTGATTTTTATGATTTTGCTGTTTAATGGTTCATTTGTGGGCCTCCACTGCGAGTACGAGTATGTGTTTGGCTTCCAGTTTTCTTATCGCAGCGTCTATATCTTTCTTGGTTTTTTTCAATGTGTGCCTTATTTTAGTTGATATTTTTTTTCGTAGTTAGCCATCGTCGCCAGTTTGGGGGCATGTCTGCAGGCTTAATCTCTCTTCTTGGAGTGCTGTTTTTTTTCACTATATTTTTTTTGTTAACTGGTAGCGTTTTTTCGGGGCCAACTTGCTAACCCAAGTCCAAAGTTACATATGCTGCATACTTTGTGGCTGTTAAAAGGGAAGGAAATAACCAGAACTGGTGGTTTAAGGCAGTCCTCTACCGTCGCGGTTTGAAAAAATCGATTTTTTTTTTTTTTCATATTTTGAAAGAAGACGATCTTAGAAATACGCCAGTAAAAGCGTTTCGCGAAAAAACATTCCTTCATGGGTTTTCGCGACTTTGAAGTCATGCACTCGCGGCCGTTTCCAAGCGCTACTTTGTCTTTAAACGCGTTTTCCCAAAAATTGACTTTTGAAATGGATGGTAAGCTTTCTACCAGTAATATTTATCGGATTCATCTCATTTTTGGCACAATTATTCAGAAAACATGTCGCTATGTTTGGCCGATCGGGATTTTAAAATTTTAATTTTTCGAATTTTTACAGCTTCTAAACTATGAAAAAACATGGTAAAATTTAAAATTTTTGTAAAAAGTTGTATATTTTTACAAGTTTCGAGATAAAAAAATCCCGATCGGCGAAACATAGCCAAGGTAACAGTAATTATAAACAAATTTTACTTTCTTCATTTCCGACAACGACATCGGAAAAACCTTGCCACCAAGTCGGGCCTCCAAATTTGAGAAGGACATTTCAAGGTCATCCCAAGGACAACAGAACCACTGGGCACACTTTTTGATTAACTGATTTTAAAGTCGACAGATGTACCAATAAAATAAAAAAGAGTTCATGAAATTATCTTCAGTAGTTCTTTCCCAATCAATTTTTGAAAATAGGCTCGAAATTGAGGCCTGACGGTAGAGGACTGCCTTAACACAACCATTTATTGGTAGCTCCCTCTAAACGCTGAAACCCAATGCCATGATTATGCTAATGAGCCGTTGTTAACACGCTCGCTGATCTTGAGCTCTTGGATCTTCAGATCTCCGTCATCATTAGCCCACCTTTCGGTTTACCATTTACCAACTCAGCGGCAAATCTCCAAGAGGCGACTTCCAACAGACTCGTTTCGATCATCGCCATCGTTTGCTTTGGCCATTTGTTTAACTGCCGCTGTGACACCTCCTCTGCGTTGAAAATGTGGATGGGGATATAGGATGGATAGACGGCGGACGGCGAACGGAGTTGGCCATGAAGCTGGCGATGGCGATGGCAATGGGTAATGGATAATGGCGCCGCCTCCATTCAAAAATCACTTTATGGCTGCGGCGACTGCAACTGCAGTTGCGTTGTCCATAATTGGACGCAGTGCCAATCATTTTAACAGCTACACAAACACGCAAACCGCGAAACCGGCTAGGATTGCTCCTCTTCGTTTTCCCCTACTCAATACTCCTCTTCCTTCAATCATGCTGATAATGCAAATTTTTGAGAACTCCTGAGTCTCTACTTTTAAGTACCGCGTACAAATAATGAAGAAGGGAAAAGCTGTTTCTGGACGAAAAAGAATGTCCCAAACCAATTTTTAAATAGAATGTCCATAAATTTAAATATCAATAAATATTAATAAGATCATTTAAAGTGAATCCTGAATATGCCAAACAAATTTAAAGTTTTTAAGATGATTTTACAAATCTTTATTCCACTTTATTCTCTTCTTTTAAAGTTTAAAAACTCTTAATTTGGAAAGAAAATTACATACCGATTAGTACATAATATTGTTGGTTTATAACCTAAACAATAAATTAAAAAAAATATTATGACAAAGGGAATATTTTCAATGTCCTTACCCTAAAACCAAGCTCCCTACAATAAAAAACAGGGTATAATGAGAGGTAGTATGTTATGTAGAATGAGACAACTTCTGGCAGCCACTTCAAAGCGGTCTGCAATTGCAGGACCATGGAGGAAGCCAGTGTCTGTCCACTTCAGTGGCATTCTCCTTTCCCTCCTCCTGGTTTGAATTCTGGTTTGGTCTCAATGACAATTGGCGCCATAGCCGCGGGGTGCGATTGGGGCTTGGTGTCTGGCTTTCGAGGATCGCTCCTCGGGTAGTTGCGTTGTTTGTTTATAATTAGCCCACTCGCTCGCCACCGCCTGCAATTCAAATTGATGATGGCTACTGGTTTTTGCCAGGCTTCAACTGCTATTTTTATGCTCGATCAATTTTCTAACAACCTAACCTTACCTCCACAGAGCAAAAATGTTACCTAAATCGGTAGTCTTAAATATGTATCGATTTACAAGTCAGGTAAAAATGTTAAACTGGTAATTATTTATTGGAATTAAATTTTTTTTTTAATTTTTTGAAGCTTTATATTTTAGTACCCTAAAAAAATAAAATATGTACGAATGTTTTCTTTCAGGTGTATTTCTTTTATGATCCATCATTTTTCTAACAACTTTTCCCTTTTCCCCTTATCTCTTTGCAGGCGGAAATGCTCATGGACGATGGTCTTCTGGGTTCGGGACATGTTCTTGGATTGGCGGGACATCCGCATGGACTGGTGGGCGCCTTGGCCCCTCCCCCTCCGCCTCCGTTAAAGCAGCCGCAGTTGGACATTCCCAGTGGCAAAAAGCTGCAGCAGCAGCAGCAGCTGAAGGGGGCACCGACGGCTGCCACGCCCACCCTGGAGTATCACTACCAGATTATGTATGCGCACTGTGTGCAGCAGCAGCAGCAGAGGGAGCGGGAAAGGGAGCGCGAGCACCTGCCGCATTCGCACTCGCACCCGCACCCTTTGAACCACCAGCATCGGGCTGTGCTGGTGGCTACCGCCCCACACCCACATGGACCGCACCATCACCCACCACCCGCGCTAAGCTCCTCGTCGGCCTTCCGACCTTGGGGACCCACCACCACCAAGGCCTTCCTGCATGCCTACAATGCGACGTTGTCGTCGCTGCCCTACGCCTGCCAGGAGCCACCGGAGCTCCAGAATCCGGAGCGAGTGGTGCGGAGTACGGACAAGCGATATGCGGAGAGGACCTATCAGCCCAATGTGGCTCTGGCACCCCGCAAGAGTATACTCTCCAAGGAGCGGGACAAGCTGGAGAGGGAGGTGATGGATCGGCAGAGGTTGCGGGAGAAGGAGAGGGATCACCACCAAGTGGTGCACATCAAGCAGGAGCGATCGCAGACACCCACACCACCCACAACAACACCACCCGAGGGTATGGCCACTCTAGATGTGGTTGAACCACCACACACCTCCTCCAGTGGCAGCAATTCACCACTACCCGCCCACCTGCCCGCAGTACCAGCCATTGCACCACCTCAGCCGAATGGCGGAGCAGGTGCACCACCCACACCCACACCCACTAACCTTCGAAACATGCGCAGTCCCGAGGAGTTTTCAGCGGGTGGCAGCAATGAGATTACCTCCTCCACCTCACCACATCATCAGCAGTCGTCGTCGTCGTCGTCGTCGCACCACCAGGTAGTGCAGCAATCGGCCGGAGCTCAACCACCGTCGCAGCATATTATAGCCACCGTCAATCAGCATGCCAAACTTTTACCCAGCTCTAGTTCCCTGCCAAATAGCAATGGCAGTTCATCGCTAGCAGCCACAAACAACGAACCAAGTCGGATTAGGATCAACAAGAACCTGATGAGTCAGCAGCCGGTGGTTGGAGTGAGCACAATGGGCCCACATCACCACCACCAGCAGCAGCAGCAGCAGCACCATCCAACGCACATGCATCACTACAGCCATGGGTACTACAAAAGTCAGGCCTCCTCACCCACCCAATCCTCCAGTGCTGGCCTGAACTTGAGCACCCACTCATCGAATGTGGTCAGTTCGCCGCACCATCCAAACCATCTGAAGTTCCAGCACAATTCAGGAGGATCTGGGACCCATTGTCTGCCAAACGGTAAGCCCCATTTGGGCAGTGAATTTGAGTTGTCCACGGACACGGACGACACGGATAGTCTGAATGGTGAGCCCGATTCGAGTGCCATGTTACCACCCTGGGAGCAGGCTGTGGAGTCCCTGAGAGAAACTCGACCCAGAGATCGGGAGCGAGTGCTTCACCTGCTTCAGCGATTACTCCAGGAGAACCATCAGTATCGGTATAACAACCTCCAACTGAGTGAGCTGCTCCACAAACAAGATGCCCACATAGCTGATCTTACGGAGCAACTTCAAAGATATCGCAGGCAATTCAACGAACAGGACTGCAAAGTAGATCTCCGGAAGATGCCATTCAAGCAGCAAACCCAACTGGAGGAAGTGGTGGAGGAGGGTCGAGGTGAACCAGTGGAGGAGGAAGAGGACCTGGAGGAGGAGGAAATGGAGGACAGGGCTAATAACAATAATCAACAGGAGCTATCTCCCCTGATAAAGCCACCAACAAATGGCCTGCGACGAAGTGCCACGCCCCTAAACTGTTGTCGAAGCGAAGGGGAGGACTTTGAAAAGCTAGAGGAGCCTGAAAAGAAAAGAGTAAAGCTGCAGGAAGAAGAAAAAGTTCGGGAAAGGCAGGTGGAAGAAGAGGAAAGTCCCTCTACGAACTCAGAGCCAGAAGATCCGGAAAAGCCCCCAGAAAATGGCGAGAAAACCCCTTTGAGTAATAATCTTAAAAGTCCCCAGCCCAGTCAAACTTCCAGCGATGAGGAAATGGAGGAAGATGAGGATGAAGACGATCAGGAGGAGGAGGAGGATGAGGATGACGAGGTTCAGGTTCAGGCTCCCCACAGCAGTGCCCTGGCCACGCCCCCCACGGCTACATCGCCCCTTTCGCCGGACTCGGCGGCAACTGCCGGCCAGTTGTTCGATAGTAGCAATAGCAGCGACGAGTCCTCAATGAAAAAGGCCCAGATGTCCGCCTGCCATGCACTGGAAAAAATCAGCAGTAACAATGGCAGCGAGGAGAACAAAAAGGCTAGAAGAGGAAAGTCAAGAAGCAGAGGCAGAAGAAGATACCGAGGAAGAGGACTCCGATGACGATGAGATGCCATTGCAGCAGCGACAGCAGCAGCAACGTCAGCGGGTTGGACCTCAGAGCGTACTCCTCGGTGGATCAGCGACTGCCGGTCACCATCAAGCAACACCACCATTACCACCACCACCACAACCACATCCCCCCATGGCCACCAAGGCCAGCAAGAAGCAAACACCGCCAGCACCACCCACAACAGCCACCACCACCACATCCACAACGGCAACAACGAACTGCGAGTTACAAATCAAAAAGGAAATAGCCTAGAGATAAAAACCCAAACACCTCTCAAAGAAAAGCTCTTTCCCACACACAACAAACCATTTTTTAACTCAGTTAGGAACCCCTTTAATTTTTTTTTCTTTTGAGAAGAAAGTGCAGCCCAAATTCAAGCGCAAATCCTTAACGCACATATTACCCATTATGCGGTATTCAATAAAAAGAACAAATTAATCAACCAGAGAGAAAAAAATTTTTTTTTTCAAATAACGTTATTTGTGTTCATAAGCTACTTTAATTTTTGAATACTTCAATTGCTTATAAACAGATGGCTAAAATCTTAAAAACGACACTTAAAAACCTGGAAACTTCTAATGCATTACTTTTTTCTTTTAAAAACGAAACCAAATTTAAAATTTTAAATATTTTTCTAATCGCTTTCAGATAGCTTGAATCGATCTCACTTATGAAAAAAAGGACAAAAAACAAATTAATTTAGGCTTTTGTTTAGGCTTCCGTATTTCGAAAATTGTTCATAGTTGCTTGCAGAAATTATAAATGAAACCAAAGCTTTAAAAACAAATTTATTTTGTGTATATTGTTCAACGACCAATTTGTGCGTGTGTTTTTTACCATCTACTACTAATCCTAAATAAGTTATTATTTTTACAAATTTTAAGCTCTGCAAGACATTTAAACCAAGAATAATATTCAAAGCGAGGCTTCGAAAGCTAAATTTAGGAAAGGTTTTTCTTTGGTCAGACAGGCAGCTGGTTCTTATAAAGAAGGAGGAGAAATATTTCCTTCTGGAAACCAATGTAATTACATTTAGTTTAATCCTAACCTTAAGTTGAACAGACAAATCGATAGAGCAAAGAGAGAAAAAACACAAAATGAACCCACCACAAATAAACAAAAAAGGTAAACAATTCTAACATAATTCTTATTAAAGAGAGGAAAACAAATTTGTATGAATAAGAAATTGCCGCGTTAAATTAAAACAATACAAATATGAGTAATATTCTATGATATATTATAGACGATGAGCAGCAAGTGCGGGATTATTAATTAATGCTAAGCCTCCACGAGAAGCATAAACATATACATAAACATAAATAAATATTAATATTTATTGTAGCTGCTAGTTCTAATTCGAGCAATTCTCTTAATTGTATAATTATAGTCTTCTGTTCTTTTTCACCTTGTAAGCTTTGCTCTGTAGGCATTTAGTTTCGTAGATCGTAACCGTACAACAACCACATTTGCTAACTAGTTATTAAGGCTTCTCCTCGGCATATTTCTTTGCCTATTGTAAATGGCATCGAATGGCCCAAAGTTTTTTTTGTACATATAATTTTTCCCTCGACGAGATTAGAGTACTACGGATTTTAGTTGCCAACACTTTGTGAAAAACATGAATATGCTAGATATCTTCTGGATGATAACCAACTGGAAACAAACCCAAGCCAAGAGCCAAGCGAAAAGAGCGCAGAGATTTCTAAAATCTATAAACTTTTGTTATAAAAACATATTTCATAAATTATTTATGCCTGTGTGTGTTTGTACTTTCTAAAAGAAAACATTTCGTTCTGTATTGAACACTTTTTCTAAACTAAACAAAAATAGAAGTAAAAAAAACATTTAAGTAAATTTAAACCAAAATTTGTCTATATCCTAAGCTAAAATTGTGAAAAATTGTAAAAATATAAACAAGCTATTAAAAAAAACATTTAAAACGAAAATAAAACATTTAAAAACCATTAAATTGTGAGAAATTAAGCATGAAAAAAAAACATTGTTATGCATACTTAAAAAGTTAAATAAATTATATGCAACAAAATAAAAACAAATTACAATTGCTATGCAAATAAAAACAAAAATATAAAATTTATTGTAAATTAATTCTCTCCCATTTTTTGTTTCATTTGCCCGACCAGAACCAGAACGATAATAAACGATTTACATTTAATAAATTATAGAACACAGCAAAACAAAACAGTACCGAGTGAATAGGGACGAAAATGGTTAATCAAAAACGTCTAAACGGTTTTCAGCAAATTTCGTGTATTTATGGCCAAATTTTACAAACGATGATAATAGTTGAGCATACAAAGATGAATAAAACACAAACATTTTTTGTATCATTTTTGCTAACAACCCAAAGAGTTAAATAAACAACAAAACAAACAATCATTTTTATAATTAAACGATTAAAATATATTGACAAATTTTACATAACCCGAGTGTTTATATATGATATATTATATTTTAAATTTAAATCCGAAATAGAGCGATGCCCAGCAAAATACAAGTATCTTTGCCCCGCTTAATGAATCGACTTGATATTGTTAAAACTTAATCGTGCAAAGGCTAAGCAACCAGAAGAACAAGAAATCACAAAATAATGGCATAAGTTATATATTAATTATTTAAGCATGCAGCAACAAATCCGCGTCTTGTCAAAATACAACATATACATAATTATATGTCTGACGATTCAGAATGCAGAAATAAAATGTACAAATTGTGGAGCAAATAAACAATAGAAAATGTAGTGAGAATTCGGGGAGAAGAGAAAAAGGTATGAACGAAAAAATAAAAATAAATGCACCACAAGCTAATAAAGTTTAATCAAATTAAACAGTTAATGAAAAACAATTTGACTTCAACGTTTCATATTTAAGTAGTGCAGAAACAAATAAATACAAAGGAAAAACAAAAATAAAGAAATTATTACATATGTAATGAAAACAAAAACAACAAATAAAAAAGCGATAATTATTATGCAAAATATACTAACGAAATTTTTATTAGGAACTGTGGAAAATCGTCTGATTAAAATTGTTCCTCTTTAATCATTCACATTTCAGGTTTTCAGGTTTTTTAATCTTTTAAATAACAATTACCGAGTAATTTACAGATTTTTATAACGTTAATCCGTTAATACCGGCTAAAATGACAACTAAGATAACGGTTAGGTACCCTGTTTTTTTAAATTTATCTAAATTGCATGTAGAATTTGCAGGTTATGTAAATGGGCGTTAGATGTCGCACAAAAGTCTTTGTAAACTAAATAAGCAAGTTCGAGGCCGGTTCTAAACCGATGAAATAGTAGTAGTTACATCAAAGTTTTTGGTTTATATTTACAACACTTGTTTTTGCATGTCTAAATTGGTGAGTATTTTTTTAAATAAATCAGGTATAATATATATTCACGTGCATGTAAAAATTTGCACAGTTTATTGTCTTCTACATCAATGTAACTGGCTGCCATTAACGATAAATTCAAAACCATTGCATACTTTCTAGCGACCCCTTGGGAAAACACTAAACAAGCCAACAAAAAATAGCTTTTGTGGCAGAAAAAAGTGTTTGAGTAAACAATTGAAACAAAAAGATTAAAAATCTTTATCTTTCCTTAGCTGCTTTAGAAATTTTATTAATAACCATATTTTTTATCAAATTATAGTTATAGATTTTTTTTAGATTGACTTGTATGTTTTTTAAAGTTTGATCTTATGGTGTTTACGTAAACTAATTCCTGTTCTTCAAGATTTATATAAACAATTTTAAAATCGAACTCTTCTACATTATTTTAAATGCATATTAAATATTTATTTCCTTTGACAAAATTTATCTTGAGGACTAGCATTATCAAGAACAAATAATTTGTTTTGTTTGCACCGTCAAATTGTCTACCAGACTATAAATGACGCTGTCTTCGGCTGGGGAGCTTTGCAAACATAATTATTACCAAGTGCACATATTCTGTCATTTAATCCTACCACCCAACTAGGCATTTCATCGCAGTATTCGTTTCCATTTATGTTATTTGGTTCGTTTGGTTGCCAAATATCCAAAGTAATGTGTTTCCCAGTCGATAACCAAACATGTGTTTTGTTAGTTGCCAAGCTCTGGCCAGAAGTCCAGTACCGTCTTCTATCTGTAACACCTTTTAACTCGGTTTGAATATACTCATTTATCAGGTTCCACTCCTCGATACTTTCAAAGTCGATTAAGGCTGCTCCCATTTGTCGACAAGTATCGTAAGCAGCGAACCAGTTCTTTTGTAGAGTCAAATCCCTTTCAAAATAGTAGTAGCCATTTCCTATCTTCACAAACGGTGCTGTAGTAATATTCAGAAACCCCGGCACTCCTAAAATGACAAAGAAGATAACTGTATCAAATCCGAATTTATCAAGTCAATTTTCAAGTCTTACCATCAATTACATTGGGTGTTATTTTGTAGGCCACCGAAAAGGAAATTAATCCCAACAAAATGTATAATCCAGTACGCATTGCGAGTAGTTTGTCAAGACTGTTTGGATTGTATGACTCGCATTGGGCCTTTTATACAGAATTTTTTTTACCACTTCCTTTGGAAATTGAGTAGTAAAAGTCAATGGCTACTTCAATTAGAACGGAACTAATAAAACCGTTATATTGCCAAGCTGGTCTTTTGGTAGGTGCTCTAATCAGTCAATTGAGGGCAATACAAGACTTTATAATCAACAAGCAAATTGGCCGCTGATTAAAATCCTATTTTTAACATACTTGTTAAAATAATAAACAATGCTTGTAAAATAATGAACAACTATTACTCATTTTCACTGGACAAACAAATACTTTCTGCGTACATTTTTGCAACTTCAATAAGATGACCTCGTGTCTTTACCATCGAAAACATAGTGCACAACATACATTTTAAAAGGAACGGGCAAAAATCAAGGGTTCTTACAAATATATTTCAAGCGAAAATACGAAATACAGTTTTTGATCTTTTTTCCATAGACTCAATTCATTTATTAAGGCAAATCAAAATATGTAGCATCTCGAAAAAAACTCATCTGATAAAAGACCATCCCGGGAGGGCACAACGGGCGAGAAAAGCAGAAACAATAACTAATCTCCTTTACCTGCTTGTGAAAATTAAGAAAGAACCAAAAGAACAGTCTTCACTAAATCGCGATCGCGGGAGGAATGGCCAGCGGTCAAATTCATGCGGATTCTGTATAAGAACTCTTGAAAGTGTTTACTAAAATTGTTGAGTCCAAACTAAATTTATTAAATAGTGACATAGAACTACACAAACTTGTGAAAATATTGCAAATTATTAGTTTTCCCAGATCTTTTGTTTGCCAAATCGCTTTTGGCTTGGTGTTGACCAAGAATTTTCTGACAGAACCGGTTTTAGCTCTTCCGCAAATCAAGTGTTTAAAAGAGAGAAATTAAGAGAGTTTTAATGCAAAGCGTGTAAGTAAAAACATAAACAAACGCATTTGCAAAATAAAGCAATAACAAGTGTTGAAAGAGGGGACATGACAACACGTGCATCTTCGCATGAATGATTGAGATCTCTTTGATAAAACCCGAAAATACCAATATATTCATGAGTCTGCCCCAGTTAATCGAGGACCTTCAGTGCAGATGTGGTATTTATTTGCGGCAGAGATGAACAAATCTATGCCCACAGATTAATTGTGATGGCTCGGTGAGTTTGAAGTTACACAGAAATAAATAAGTAAGTGGATTCGATCAAGTCTTTTGTTTAGCTTAGTAAGAATTTAACTGGCTGCCATTAACAATAAATTCAAAACCATTGCATACTTTCTAGCGACCCCTTGGAAAACACTAAACAAGCCAACAAAAAATAGCTTTTGTGGCAGAAAGAAGTGTTTGAGTGAACAGGTGGGACAACAAGATTGAAAATCTGTATCTTTCCTTAGCTGCTTGAGAAATTTTTGTAACAACCATATTTTTTATCAAATTATAGTTCTTTTAATTTTTTTTTTTAGATTGACTTGTAGGTTCGTGTTAAGTTTGATCTTATGGTGTTTAAGTGAACTAATTCCTGTTCTTCAATATTTATATAAACAATTTTAAAATCGAACGCCGCTACATTATTTTAAATGCATAGGGGAGACCGGGGCTAGTTGGACCCTTTTTCACTTATGGATTTTTTCTGGTTAAATGGCGAATGTTAAAAAAAAAATGGAAAGCACCATAGTATCAGATGAACATTCAGCCACGTCCATGATTTTTTTCAAACCAATCTAAGCAGTCCTTCAAGAGTGGCAGAGCATTTTGTAGGGTGTTGTCTTGCCCCAGGTACGGGGTAAGTTGGACCCTTGTGCGGGGCAAGTTGGACCCTTTAAAAAAAAAAGACTTCTACTTTGGATAAATCGTTTTTATTACTGTACTTTGGTCAGTAATAGTCATTTATACGTTGATAAGGGATGAAACCATAAATTTTATTACGGGTTCTTCGGTTCTTCTATTTGTTTCTTTTTGTAAGTTCTCACCAGTAAAACCAGTTTGGTAAGTTTGTATTACACGAAACTTTAGTTTAAAAAAATAGTAACAGAGTGTAATTATTGTAAATCGGGATAAATTTTTGTTTGTTCACACAAAATTAATATACTGGCACACGCCAAGGAATAAATCTAGGGGACCCCATTGAAAAAGGTCCAACTAGCCCCGTTGCTTTTTCCAAGCTGTATTGTACCATAACTAACATTAGAATTAACGAACAAATTTGAATGTGGGCTCTTTTAATAGCTAATAGACACACGTAATAATGGTGAATTTACCTATGAGAAAAAACAACATTAAATGGTGGAAAAAACACACACTTAGAGATGTGAAATAGTACACATTTACTATAAAAAACATAAAATCTTTTATACTTGTCGAAATAACGGTACCATTTCAATGAAACTTTGTTTGTGAGTTAGTATTCACATTGCACATACACAATAAAAAGATGGCAGCTCTAGAGTAATTTAAAGTAATTAAAAATGCATTTTTTCTACTTGCCCCAGGGTCCAACTAGCCCCGGTTTCCCCTATTAAGTATTTATTTCCTTTGGCAAAATTTATCTTGGGACTACGTTTATCAAGAATAAATAATTTGTTTTGTTTGCACCGTCAAATTGTTTACCAGACTATAAATGATGCTGTCTTTGGCTGGGGAGCTTTGCAAATATAAGAAATAATGTTTGAACAATTTTTATTTTTTAATCCCCCTCCCCAACTATTCATTTCATCGCAGTGTTCTATTCCATTTTTGGTATTTGGTTCATCAGGATGCCAAATATTTAAGGTAATGGGTTTCCCAGTCGAGAACCAAACATGTGTTTTGTTATCTGCTAAGCTAGTGCCAGAACTCCAGTACATTCTTCCATTTGTAATACCATTCAAGTCGGTTTTGATATACTCATTTATCAGGTTCCACTCCTCAATACTTTCAAAGTCGATTAAGGCTGCTCCCATTTGTCGACAAGTTTCGTAAGCAGCGAACCAGTTCTTTCGTAGAGCCAAATCCCTTTCAAAATAGTAGTAGCCATTTCCTATCTTCACAAACGGTGCTGTAGTAATATTCAGAAACCCCGGCACTCCTAAAATGACAAAGAAGATACCTTCTAAACTCAAATTTATCAAGTCAAGTTTCAAGTCTTACCATCAATTACATTGGGTGTTATTTTGTAAGCCACCGAAAAGGAAAATAATCCCAACAAAATGTATAATATAGTACGCATTGCGAGTAGTTTGTCAACACTGTTTGGATTGTATGACCCGCATTTCGCCTTTTATACAGAACTTTCGACCACTTCATTTTAAAATTGAGTAGTAAAAGCCAATAACTACTTCAACTAGAACGGAACTAATAAAACCGTTATAGGTGCTCCAATCAGTCAATTGAGGGCAATACAAGACTTTATAATCAAAAAGCTAACTTCCCCGCTGATTAAAATCCTATTTTTAACATACTTGTTAAAATAATAAACGATGTTTGTAAAATAATGAACAACTATTACTCATTTTAACTGGAACAACAAATACTTTCTGCGTACATTTTTCAAACTTCAATAATACACTAATAGTAATTAGCATGCCCTCGTATCTTTACCATCGAAAACATATTGCACAACATACATTTTAAAATGACAGGCCAAATATAGGATTTTTACAAATATTTTGTAAGCGAAAATACAAAATTCAGTTTTCGCTCTTTTTTCCATTGACTTCAATCATAGCATATTCAAAAAAAACTCATCTGATAAAAGAGCATCCCAGGAGAGCACATCCAAATTTTACAAACGATGAAAAACACAAACATTTTTTGTATCATTTTTGCTAACAACCCAAAGAGTTAAATAAACAACAAAACAAACAATCATTTTTATAATTAAACGACTAAAATATATTGACAAATTTTACATAACCCGAGTGTTTATATATGATATATAATATATTTAAATTTAAATCCGAAATAGAGCGATGCCCAATAATAACAGCTAATAAAGTTTAATCAAATTAAACAGTTAATGAAAAACAATTTGACTTCAACGTTTCATATTTAAGTAGTGCAGAAACAAATAAGTACAAAGGAAAAACAAAAATAAAGAAATTATTACATATGTAATGAAAACAAAAACAACAAATAAAAAAGCGATAATTATTATGCAAAATATATTAAAGACATTCTTATTTGCTATAGAAAAAACCTGCTATATTTCGGTCTTGATCCGGTAATACCCGGATACCCTGTTTTTTTAAAACTTATCTACAGCCAACGTAAAATTAATACTAAATTGCATGTAGAATTTGCAGGTTATGTAAATAAAATAAGCAAGTTAGAGGGCGGTTGTAAACCGATGAAACATTCAATTTTTTATTAATCTTTAAAACATTTTTTTATGCCTGTCTAAATTGGTGAGTATTTTTAAAAATAAATCAGGTTACAATTAATACACGTGTATGTAAAAATTTACACAGTTTATTGTCTTCTACATCAATGTAACTGGCTGCCATTAAGGGGGGAGTACACTTTGAACGTCCAAAAAGTTTTCGTTAATATTTTAAAGCTGTAAAACACTCAGGGAGGGTAAATATGTTATAACCCATTTATTACTCATCCTTTGAACTACAAATTTTTTTTTTTTTAACTCGATTGGCGTCTCCATGTGGCCGGTGCACCAGGTCGCGCGGGCGTCCTCGCGCGGAAGTCGGAAAGCGGCGGGGGAAAATACTCCTTCCCGTGTGATCCCGGAACATAAATAGAACAAAATCCTGATTAGTAATGAAATTTGGGTTAGAAATACGAGTTCCGATTTTTTTTAAATTAATTTTTTCAAAAGTTGTGGCCTTAGAAAAAAAATCAATTTTTTCACCCTAAAAATGCTTACAAAATCGTGGATTAAAAATCCATTTTTGACAAAATCGAAAATGTGGCCACGTATTTCTAAGCAGAATTTAATTCTGAACAAGAAACCTAGGCGATATCCAAATTTGATGATAACTGGTTAGAGTTTTTTCCCCCGCCAGTTTGAAAGTTTCGAGATAAACGCGTTTAAAGATGTGCATGTACATGTACATGTACGGTACATGTTTTAGGAAATCGCTTCGTAAAGCGGTAAGGAATATTCTGGCGGACTTGGAGTCTTTTCTAAATTAAAGTATACATCTCAAAGAACATTTTAAGCCCAAAATCAAAGTGTACTCCCCCCTTACATTGCATACTTTCTAGCGACCCGTTGGAAAACACGAAACAAGCCAACAAAAAAATGTTGTGGCAGAAAAATATGTCTGAGTGAACAGGTGGGACAACAAGATTGAAAATCTATATCTTTCCTTAGCTGCTTGAGAAATTTTATTAACAACATATATTTTATCAAATTATAGTTATCGATTTTTTTTTAAGATTGACTTGTATATTCATTTTAAATGCATATTAAATTTTTATTTCTTTGACAAAATTGATCTTGAGTACTAGCATTATCAAGAACAAATAATTTGTTTTGTTTGCACCGTCAAATTGTCTACCAGACTATGAATGACGCTGTCTTCGGCTGGGGGGCTTTGCAAACATAAGAAAGTTTGAATGAACAACTTCTGTCATTTAATCCTACCGCCCAACTAAGCATTTCATCGCAGTGTTCGATTCCATTTGCGTTATTTGGTTCATTCGGTCGCCAAATATCCAAAGTAATGGGTTTCCCAGTCGAGAACCAAACATGTGTTTTGTTATCTGCCAAGCTAGTGCCAGAAGTCCAGTACTGTCTTTTATCTGTAACACCATCCAAGTCGGTTTTGATATACTCATTTATCAGGTTCCACTCCTCGATACTTTCAAAGTCGATTAAGTCTGCTCCCATTTGTCGACAAGTTTCATAAGCAGCGAACCAGTTCTTTCGTAGAGCCAATTCCCTTTCAAAATAGTAGTAGCCATTTCCTATCTTCACAAACGGTGCTGTTGTAATACTCAAAAACCCCGGCACTCCTATAAGGATAAAGAAGATAAATGTATCAAACTCAAATTTATCAAGTTAAATTTCAAGTCTTACCATCAATTACAGTGGGTGTTATTTTATAAGCCACCGAAAATTAAATTAATCCCAACAAAATGTATAATCCAGTACGCATTGCGAGCAGTTTATCAAGACTGTTTGGATTGTATGACCCGCTTTTCGCCTTTTATAAAGAACTTTCGACCACTTCATTTGGAAATTAAGTAGTAAAAGCCAATAGCTACTTCAACTAGAACGGAACTAATAAAACCGTTATAGGTGCTCCAATCAGTCAATTGAGGGCAATACAAGACTTTATAATCAAAAAGCAAACTTCCCCGCTGATTAAAATCCACTTCCTATCTTCATACTTGTTAAAATAATGAACAACTATTACTAATTTTTACTAGACAAACAAATACTTTCTGCGTACATTTCTCCAGCTTCAATAAGACACTAAAAGTAATTAGCATGCCCTTGCATCTTTACCATCTTAAAAGGACAGGCTAAATATAGGATTCTTACAAATATTTTTTAAGCGAAAATACAAAATTCAGTTTTTTCCATAGATTAAATTCATTTATTAAAGCAAATCAATTTATGTAGCATCTCCAAAGGAACTCATCTGATAAAAGAGCATCCCGGGAGAGCACATCGGGGGAGAAAAGCAAAACAATAACTAATCTTTACCTTTACCTGCTTGTGAAAAATTGAGAAAGAACCAAAAGAGCGACTTCAACCTCAACCTCAAGTCTCTTCTTCAGTCTTCACTTAATCGCGATCGCGGGAGGAACGGCCAGCGGTCAAATTCATACAGATTCTGTATAAGAACTCTTGAAAGTGTTTACTAAAATTGTTGAGTTCAAACTAAATTTATTAAATAGTGACATAGAAGTACACACACTTGTGAAAATATTGCAAATTAATAGTTTTCCCAGATCTTTTTGTTTGCCAAATCGCTTTTGGCTTGGTGTTGACCAAGAATTTTCAGACAAGAACCGGTTTTAGCTCTCCCGCAAAACGAGTGATTAAAAGAGAGAAATTAAGAGAGTTTTAATGCAAAGCGTTCAAGTAAAAACATAAACAAACGCATTTGCAAAATAAAGCAATAACAAGTGTTTAAAGAGGAGACATGACAACACGTGCATCTTCGCATGAATGACTGGAATCTCTTTAATAAAAACCTAAAATACCAATATAATCATGAGTCTGCCCCAGTTAATCGAGGACCTTCAGCGCCTTTCAGAGGATCAGGATAGTGCAGATGTGGTATTTATTTGCGGCAGAGATGAACGAATCTATGCCCACAGATTAATGCTGATGGCTCGGTGAGTTTGAAGTTACACAGAAATAAATAAGTGAGTGGATTCGATCAAGTCTTTTTTTTTAAGCTCAGTAACAAATTAATTTTGGTTTTGTTGTTCAATCAATTAAATTGGAAATTGTTTACTTAAAGTGTATGACAAACCAAAACAAAAAACAAGTCCGTTTTAATTTTGTTGTTTTTTCTCTATGGAAGACGATGATTGCCCACTCGATTTCCTTTTTGGGGACCTTACAATGTTGCGTGCTGGAATCTCGGGCATTCCAGTTGGTCACTCAATTAATTTGCGCTGCCTTTTCGATTTACTCCATTCGATTTCAGTTGCAAGAGTTTCAAGACGGCAAAGAGAGGTGAAGTGTGTCGCATTCCCGGATGCACCGTGTCCCCAGCAGCCCCAGGTGCTTCAACTACCATTAGATTGCCTCACGTAAATCCGGAACTGTTTAGGCAGTTTATCTTGTATGTCTACACAGCAAAGGTAAGTCAATTTAAAGATCACTAATATCTTTGTATATATTCTAACACTTATTTATAGTTGGTTCTTCAGGACTCCCAAGTATTTCAAATGATGATGATGGCTCAGGATATGGGTGTTATTGAGTTGCGAACTGCCTGTGAGGATCACGTTATATCCACATTGTCGGTGGATAATGCCTGCACATTTTTAACTGCTGTAATGGACATTCACGAAAAAGCAGGTGCGTAATTTTTAAAAATGTATAATAGCAAATAATATCTGAGGAAATAAGTTTAAAAAAATGTGATGTCAAATTTCAAAATTTTACATAATTAGTACACCAAAAGTCAAGTAAAATGTAAAACATTTATCAAATTGCACATATTTGGTATATTTTAGTTAACAGCACCCGAAATAGAGCTGCTAGGCGCACACCTCAAAACGATAGAAAAAAAACATATGCACGTTGTGTTTTTAGAATCACGTAATGCATGTTTTTATTGCATTAACCAATTTATATATTACAACTAATCAATAGCTGGCAGAAGGTCAGTCCCGATCTGCTCCAAAATGCAGAAGCAGGATGTGTGTCTCTAGAACTTTGATTGTTCGCGTTGTAATCTTTGGCCATACGTCCGAGAGATGAGGTTCCACGAGTCCATAAACCGGTCCATGCACATGGAAATGCATTTCTACATGAAATATAAGACAAGTTGAGGTTAATAGGCGTTCTAGTAGACATCATATGCTATATCTTGCCTGTTCTGATGAATCGAGCGAGGTTCCCGGCTTGTTGACACACTTTTTGAAGCACTTTTGCGTCATCTGTGTGAGCAGTTCCTGGGCATTCGCCACAGCGATCTGCTGCTTCACCTGATCCATTATTTCACCCTTATCAACGTTAGCCATGGCCATTTTATTAATTTGATATAAACTAGAGTTTAATTCAGCTAGAAAAAAAACAGCTTCAGCCAGCAACCACAAAAACTTAACAGTGAAACTGCGATAGTTGATTAATATTATTCTATCGATAATGCTCTGTTAAGAGCTATGTGACCTTATATAAAATTTACAGGCTATATAATATAAACATATTTGTTGAAAACAATAATATTAAAGCTTTAATGGATAGTTAACAATAGCAGTTAATTAAAAAAAAGGCATAAAAAAAAATACTTAAACTGCACCTATCGATTACCTCTGTTATGCCCAATGTGACTGTAATTGTTCATGCGATATTTCGCACATCGTGTTTCCATCGAGTGTTTCCCACCTCTACAAAGAAAAGACGCCGGCAAAAACGCGAAAATTTGTTAAACTGAATTAAAACCGGCGGAAACCAGCAAAGATGTCTTTCAAAGGGAAACCCCAAGGTGCAGAAGGTGATGGTGCAGCCCATCAACCTGATCTTCCGCTACCTGCAGAACCGTTCCCGCGTCCAAGTCTGGCTCTACGAAAACATCTCGCTGCGCATCGAGGGGCACATCGTGGGATTCGACGAGTACATGAACCTGGTGCTGGACGATGCCGAGGAGGTCTATGTGAAGACCCGCACACGCAGGAATCTGGGAAGGATTATGCTGAAGGGCGACAACATCACGCTCATACAGAACGTCAATCCCACGAAGGACTAGGGGATGCAGCTCCTATCCTGCGATATGGTTCCACCTGCGATAGCTGCACGTCGTTAATATAAGTTAAATAAATGTAAAGCCGAAATCTGAAGAGGAGGAATGTTCAAATAAAGGTAGACTTTCTGTAAGCGCAAGAGTTTTTAATGGGTGAGCAAATTGGTTAAGGGTTTGTTGCCAATTTCAGGTGGGTTATAAGCAATGGGTAGAGCATTTTAAAAAAGGTAAAACCATTTAATTTTCTTTAAATAAACCGCTTAAATAAACTTTCTCTTTAATTTCCAGGTGCCAAATGCGCTGCTACGTTTATGGAGCGCTGCATCATCTTTATAGGCGAGAATGCCATGGAGTGTGTCAAGACGAATGCTTTTTTAACACTTACCAAGGATGCCATCATTAAGATAATTTCATCCGACTATGTAAGATTTTGTTTTACGATCACAAATAGAACTCGATAAGGTTGTAAATTTAAAAAAAAAAATATGAAAACATAGTTTGCAAACAATAGTTTCCTACTATGTCTTAAAGCCATCTCAGAATTACTTTATTATTTCTTCATTTTATACATAAAAGGTTCTGTTCTTCCCAACAGTTCTGCTTGGAGGAGGAGGAAGTGTGGAGGTGCGTCTTGGCCTGGGCCAAATATCAGGCGGGAGTCACCCAGCCTACTGCCCATTGGACCGAGGAGGAGCGTGCTCGGGTCTGCCAACATTTAAGTGGAGTTATGGGTCACGTACGTCTTCTCCTCATCGACAGCCAAGTTTTTGCGGAGGAAGTGGAGCCCACAGGAGCTGTGCCCATGGAACTGTCCCTAGAGCGTTATCGCTATGCCGCTTTGCATGCCAACAAGCTGATGGACAATGATAAGCGACTCCAGCCCCGCTTGACTGTAGCGGTGAACATGTTTCCCGGGCTCCCAAATCCTGCGTAACGACAAGCTACCTTTACAGACAATACTAAACAATTGGTTTGGAGTACCCAAGCAATGCTGGAGATTGGTTTTCAGAGCGTCCACACATGGTTATGATTCTGGGTCATTTCATCGTTATTGCGACGGAGTGTCTCCCTGCATGGTTATTGGTTTGGGATCACATGGAGAGATCAGTGGTGGCTATACGGATGTGGCCTGGGCCAAAACGAGTCGCAAAGGTGGATACGTCCACTCTGACAGAGCCTTTCTTTTTGCCCTAAATCCTGCAAGTGGAGAGCAGCCGGTGAAGTTCGATATAGTAAAGAAACCCTACGCCATCTGCTATCACCCTGAGTAAGTCAAAAGTGTTTAAAACTACCACTATTACTTAGTTTCTTATTTAACAAGCGTTGTTGTCTTTTCTTCGACAACTTATTTAAAGTAGATATCTTTATCTTATTGTCTCAATCAAGTAATACGTAAACACATTACTTCCTTTTAGTTGCGGCCCCATTTTTGGAGCTGGAGCGGATCTGCTCATATCCAGCAACTGTAGTACCAATGTGGACTCCTATTCGAACCTTCCGCATTCCTACGACGGAACCAATGCTGCTCACTTGACGCTCTTCGGGGACTACAACTTCACCATCAGCGACTACGAGGTTTACACCCTAGCCTCGTCGGCTGGAAGCGGAAACAGTGGAGCCAGTCACAGCAACAACCACAACCAGAACCTTACAGCAAATGGCCAAGGGGTGCCCACAAAAGGGAAATACGATAGATATTAGAAATCAGAAAACAACATGTACTTGCATCAGCTATGCTGGCAATAAAACTATTTCCTTGAACGTTCAAGCACTCGAATATTGTAATCCCAGATCCGCGACGGCTGGAGACTAATGGCATTAGGTGTCAGGTTCATGACTCCGCCCAAGGTAAAAACCAGAAATCGAAAGGTAATTAATGAATTGTTATATAAAGAAAACTTTTTTTTGGGGCTGTTTTGACTTCCATCTAGATGCCAAGAATCGAACCAAATTAATTAACTGGTTTCCCACTTTATGTAATTAAAAAAAAAAAATCAAGAGGGCAGCTACAAGAGTTGGTAGTTTTCGCAGAATAAATACTTCAAGTTGGTGCCAGGTACCCGTGATGACAGGTCACCTTTTTACCGTCCAATCTCAGCTTAAAGTTTAATACAAAAGTGGTCTTAATCTTTGCATTTTCTCTTGCGATTTTTTGTAGAAGAAAAACAATATATTTGGTTAATAATTAGTTTAAACAGTACTTAAACAACTTTTCGAATATTTTTAATAAGTAGGAGTTAACTGAAGTTTTTTTTAAATAATCATAAGAAAGTGCACACATGGTAATCGATTCTTAAATCATCCAAATTATATGCTTAAATTCCAAATGTGCATTTGTTGTAAATTTGTTGTAAACTTATACGAAATAAAAACTTTTTAATTAAACATGTACAACATAAACATAATTTAAAATATTATCAATACTCTTATACAGATTACCAAAATTATTGTGAAAAGCTGGTGTTTTGTGTGATTTTTTTTAGCTTATTGCATTCCTTAGCCCGCTGAAATAGTACATTACCTTCAGTACGTTCATCAACCCGTGGTTTAACTCTCGCAGTGACTGCTCCACATTGTTACAGATATAGATCTGTATATATAATAGTTATGAATGTGCACTTGAACCTGGTCCACACCTCTCGAATAGTGGAACAATTGACAAAGAAAAACAAATGCGTAAATGGCAATTTCTGTTGCCGTTTCAGTTCACTTCCATTGGGGTTTAAGCCTTAACAATAATAATGTCGGCTAATGTTGAGCTATAATGGAATCTGCGGCAACACCTCCCTAACACCCTCCGTCGGAAATGCTGAAGTTGCTCTAGACTGGTTTTCTACTACTTTTTAAAATGCTTCTGATAAATTGGTCCACGCTCTAAATTGGTTCTAATTAAAGCTTTTTTATGCTGATCGAATCGATCAACATCGATGGCTTGGGCCCCCACATTTTTGTCATTCGATTCGACCTGCGGGATTGGAGATCCAAAACCCCGAAACACCGAAAAAAAAACCCGAGAGAACCCTCGACAATGGCAGCCAGCAACAAACACTTGATGTTTGTGGCGTTTTATTTTATTGTGGCTGCACAACGGATTGGCAGTTTAAATTTGTTAACGACTTAAGGCCACAGCTCGAGAGCCACCTTTCGATAAGGTCTACAAATTGTTTCACTTCTCTTTGACAGACGACCAAAAATGCCCGGGGCAGTTTTATGTCCAGGTCCAGGCGCTAGAAGGAATGTCGTTTATAGATCTCGATTCAGTTCGATTTCGCGTCAAATTATTTGATTGTCGAGTGGACTTGGCTTTGATTTTGGAGCCATGGATTCGTTATGCTCCATGTGCTGGCAGCCAAATCCGACCAAGAAGTTTCAATGTCTGTCGCATGAAAAGGGAAAGGCAAAAAAATATAACTAACGCTTGGAGCTATTTTATTTTATTTTTTTCGTTTGAACTGAACTATGTGCAAACTTGTTCTGGCCTTATGAAATCGGTTCATTGCATCTGGGCTTGCAGCATGTGAGCAGAGAGACTAGGGACGGGCAGGAAATGCCTGTGTCTCGGATGAATCATTAGCTTCCCCATATGGGAAAAGCAATAAACTTTGGCTACTCCGGGAAAACGGAAGGAGATCAGGGATTCATCGCTTCAAAGTTGTCACAATGGTTAAATCATTAAAAATAGTATTTAAAATAGTATTTTAATTGTAATTAAACTGTTTGTTTTTACGTTTTGTTGACAGAGATAATCAATATAAAATACTTTAAAATTGTATGGCACTAGAAGCTCCATAAAAATATATACATTTTATTTTTGCAACCAAACCGTAAAGCATAGATCCATACTAAATAAAAAGAACAATAAAAAAATTTAATAGGTTGATTCTCCATCCCTGTCTTTTATGAAAATATGCGATATTTGTTTGGGCTTGGTCAGCAGCAGCCCCCATAGAACAAAGGCATGGCTAATAGCCATGGCCATGGTTATAGTTATGACTTGGCCAGCACTCAACATTACATTGAGAAAAATGGAAACACTACAAGAACATGAGCCAATTTCTATGAACTTATAAATGATGTCCTAAAGAAATTTTAAATTTCCGACAGTAAAATGTAAAAGAATTTAAATTTGGTAATTTAAAAAAAAAAATCTTTTGCTGGATTCAAACCCTTTTAAGTAAGGTTTATTATTGTTATTTTCCTTCAGTGTTTGGGCAGACAGCAGCTGGCCAAACCCAAGTGTTACACTTTAAGTGACTTATTTGCATGTCAGAATGCGAAAAAGGAAAAGTGGCTCGAGACACCAGTGACACAAGTGACCCTGAAAAGGAAACCTGGTCAAACGAATCACCCACGTGCCCAGCGAGACGATTAATGCATATCCTCCATCTGAAAAATTCCCCAATCGGAACTGAATCATCCATCAAACAGGAGACACCATTAAAGGGCGTTTTTCCCAGAACGAAAATCATGCCACAGATAAGATCATAGCACGTTGAGTTATCCATTAGTTGCATCCGTTTCCGACTGTCGAAAGGCGGGGAGCTCCAGTTCGAGAGGTGCTAATATGCAAAGTGGACGCATTGAACCGAGATCTATGACGTAGACAGGTCTACACCGCCATCTATTAAATGATATACACCGAGTCATTCATTCATAGCATCATCGCCACCATCCATTTGCTCATCGCCCGATGCACTCGACACACTTCAGACTGCCGACAACCCCCATATAACCCCGCTGACCCCGCCCTGTAACCACTAGCCACTGTTTCACCTGGCTAAGAGACTGTGAGATAATACGGAGAGAACCCTGGAGAGGGTCTCCATTATCCACTCTCTTAGGCTGGCAGTCATGTGTGTAACGACTCGACTCGCGATGCTCTTCACAACCAGTTTTGAAAGCCCACTTTAAATATACTTTTGCTTTTCATTGCCTTCGATGTGGAATAAAACAGCGCAGACGTCGATTTCGGTTTGGTTACTGTGATTAATATGCGTTTCTCGGCAAACGCCACTAAAAATGTATAACAGCCGGCCGTTCGACGCATCCAGGCATTGACCTAGGTCACAAATGCCAGCTCAAACGGGGTTCTCATTAGCATTAACCTAATCCCACTTTGAGGGATGCCGTCGCGACGGCCACTTGTCGAAGAAGATTCCCCCGGTTAAGGTATAGGGAAGGTATATTCAAATTAGTGTTTGACATTCCACAATCATTTCAAACTAAGCTATTCTGTGCTATAATTCATTTATATTTGAGGTTCCTCCACCTGAAACTCATCTTAAGAGCTACCAGATTATGCGTGGTTTTTATTTGTCGATCTTTTACCAACTTCAAATGCCTTTTAGCTCATTAATTACTTTAAAAGGTTTTTAAAACATATTAAACCTGCTTTTAACTATGCCATAAGACTTAAAAACCTCTTTTCTTAATCAAAACATTAAAGCGAAAATAATAAAAGACTTGAACGCACTCAATTAAGATATGCGGCAACTGTCAACATCTTTCAGTTTCCTATTACTAATCCCTCACATGGGTATTTTTTTATTATTTACATTTATTGGGGTAACTTTTATGCACCAAATAAATAAATTTGTCATCAAACAGAAAAATATTTTTAGGAAAATATTCTCTAAATGTTAATTTTAAACTCATTGCAAATTTAATGTAAAAATTGTTAGTTGTCGTTTTTTAACAGCAGTAAAGAACGATAAAACCTTTTTAAAAACTTTTTGAACTCAAAAAAGAATATAATAAAGTCCTAAATTTTCTTAAAAAGCACATTTTTTAATAGTAATTATTAAAATCCAAAAAATTCTCTAAGAGCATGCACAGTTCGCTTGAGTCTGTATTGATTATTTTCCGGTTTTGTTTTATTTTCCGTTTTGCCATTCAGCAGAAACTGAAAAACGAAAGATAAAAACGCAGCTCAGTTTGCCGAGCGCTCGCTCTTAGCCAGATTCGGATTCGGAGATTGAGTATGAGATTGAGGGAGCTGAGCGGAATGTTTCAAGTCGGATATTTTGAGATTTCGAGAGTTGAAACATTTTCCACCCATTAAGTTTTTTTTAAGGCGCACGGCGAGAACTGACTGCTCAGTCTCGATTGTCAGCTTGTCGTGAATGGTTTTTTAGCACACACACGCGGACCGGACACGCGGAGCTCAAAATCGCTTAAGCTTAAGTTATTTAATAACAACAACATCGTTTGCACATACCTCAACCTCCACATACATATGTGTAAACGACATAACCCGCGGAGCTACGTGTTTGTGTTGATCTTTAGTGTTTGCCAGTGTGTGTTATTGTTGCCAGGGGTGGGAAGTGGGAGCTGATCTGACTGATTTGTTATTTTTGCATAAATCAATTTCGAGAGCGCGCGCCATCAATTTCCGTGCTGTGCTGATCTGTTCTGGAATCTAGATGATGTCGCATGCGCGGCCGGATCGAGTTTGTGGCCTAAGTCTTTCGTTTGCGTCCAACTGAGTGTTGTCACCACACCGCACCTCCCATGGCTCTGACCAACTTCTCGCTGCCTTTCGGTGCTCTGGGTCAGCCGTGGGGAGTCACCCTGGCACCACTGCATCCTATCCATCAGCTGGCCAGCAACACCAACAATCTGCTCTACTCCCCGGCGGACCATCAGCAACAGACTCCGGCGGAGGCGGCGTCAGCCAATCCGGAGTTCTTCAAGAACAATCCCTACGCTCCCCCGCAATCGGGGGGCTATCAATACCAGAACAGTGCCGGGCGACGCAAGCAGAGCAATGCCTACTTGCCTCCGACGGCCCCAAATGCTGTTCGGAATTCCGTTTACCACATCCAGCAGCAGCAGCATCAGCAGCAACAGCAACATAGCCAGCAGCAGCAGCAGGACCAAAACGAGAACAGCGTGTCCTTTCAGAGTACCAGTTCCAGTTCAAGGTCGAGCAGTGCGTCGGGCCAAAGTTCCATTCAGCTGACACAGACTCATGCGAGCGGCAGGGGTCCGGCAGAGGGTTCTTACACCCGGTTTCCCGGACAGCAGCAACCCGGTCAGCCACAGGCGCAGCAGCAACAGAAGCAATATTTCAATGCCCATGGCAGTGCCAGTGCCACTTTTACTAAGAACAGCGGCAGCTTTAGTATTACCAGCTTTGGCGGCAGGCAGCAGCAGCAGCAGCCACCGCAGCAGCAGCAACAACCACCGCCATTGCATCAGCAACAGCCACCACCTGCACCACCGCCCCCCAGCAGCAGCAGCAGCAACCACGTTCCAGGCAGACCAAGCCAGAGGCTCAGCCTGCCCAGACCTACGGAGTTGCTCCGCCTGAGAACTACCCGGAACGAGCACCGGGCTTCACAAGGGTTCAGGCTGGTCAGGGATCACGGACTCAGGTGCATGCCGTCCTCGACTACGACGTGGAGGAGGGCGACGACGATGAGGAGGAGGACGGAGAGGAGGATGGTCAGTACTACGAGGGACAGGAGAAGGGTGAGTTTGAAAACGGGAACCTTTAAATAAGTTTAGAGGGTAATCTTAATTTCTTTTAACCAAGGCTTGGTGTATTTAAGTAATTATTAGAAAAATAGAAAAGATAGAAAAGGTAGTCATATGGAAGATATAACTCATATTACCAGGGACGTAACCATTATAAGTTTTATCAAAAATAGTGGTAATGATTATATTTCAATTTTTACTTTTTCCTAAAGATAATCATTATATTTGAGCAAAAAAAATAATAAAATTTAATCATTTTTTGATTAAAAAAATCAAAAATAATGATTATTATGGCCTTTTATTTCAATCCACTCAAAATAAAAGGCCGCTAGTATACAGCTGTGTTGAACTTTGAATATTATTTTATCCTGGTATGGGACCTCAGGACACCCCAGTTTAATTCAATTTTCTAAAAATATTTTAAAAAATATTTTTGTAATCAACAACTTTATTTTAAATTAAAAAATTATTTTTTTAAAGTATTTTTAGAAAATGAAATTTAAACGGGGGTAGTCCGAGGTCCCATACCAAGGATAAAAAAATATCAAAAGTCAACACAAACAAACCACGGCCTTATTGAGTGGTGAAAAAGGCCAAAAACATATTTGGATTTTTTTTTATCAAAAAAATGATTAAATTTATTTTATTTTTTGCCAAATAAAATGATTATTGTGAAGAGAAACTTAAAAAAGCTGACATTTAAAAATCATAGCGGAAATGCAAAGAGGAACAAAACGGATTATTTTGGTGTCAACCATTTTTATCTAGGTCTGTTGTAAGTGGATGATTTTTTTGTTTAAAAAAATAAAAATAACCATTATTTACGGTCCCTGCTTATTACCATTGGTAAACCTTGAACCTCAACAATGGTCGGTTTATAGAGTAATATTTTGATTCAGCATGTTCACCTACTATTTATCCTTAACAGATTTAGGATATTTGAGTTACAGATCTTAAACCGTAAATAACATTCCCTTTTTGTATAAATTAAAAAGTAAATAAAAAGTTAAAGGCACGCTATGTAGAGTTTAGAGACAAAACATTCATTTCATTAAATTGTTTTGAAAGATTTGAAAGTTCTTACAAGAAAGCAAAGGTTTAAATATAGTTTATCCATGTTAGAATTAAAGGAATTCTTAATAGAACGACCTCGCAATAAAAGCTTGTTCGACCACACCACATTAAAAGTTATTCCTGAGATTACTAATTAAAAGTACTTAATTGCCTGATTAAATAATAAGAAAAGAGATCTTTAAAGAACTTCAGTTGAGGAGCCCGAGAATTACTTCCTCATTCAAACGAAAGAAATTCCGGAGATTCGCTCGTATGTATCATTCTTCTGAGTACATTCCATTTCAAGCGTTTCCTGCTTCAATTCGATTCCAATCTGAGCAATTAACAAATAAAAACAAATGTTGGTGGTTTAATTTGTTTGCTTTTTTGTTAAAAACAAAAATATGTGTAGTGTATATTTGGAGCATGTAGATTCACGGCTGATAAGCGGAGAAGAGTCCCACGTCTGCACACGATCCAAAGACGGGCACTGAAAGTCATGTTAATTTCTGCGGCTTCGCCTGCTACTTGTTTTTGTGTATCTTTCCAATTGAGAGCAACTTCTGCACAAGATCGATCACAGAGCAACTATAACAAATAACAAACTTGTGGGGTAAACAAGCGCACAGCGCACAAGCAACGAGCGGCGGCGACAAGGTCAAAGGTCTACAAACCGATCGGCAAGGTCACTTTCAAGACAGTAATGGCCAGTGTTTGACTTTTATAGCAACTAACAGGCTAGCACGCATCACGATTTATGTTGTGCCAGGGTGTATCTGTATCTCCGTATCTATCGTCTTGAGTATCGCCGTAAATGTATCTACTGCCCTTGTTGTCCTCATGGAAAACTGTCAGCGGCACTTCACATTTTTGGATATTTCACTTTCGGTTTAGCTTGTGGCGCCTCTTTGTTTCTGCCTCTCGATCTCCATATCCACCTCCATCTACATCTCCACCTCCATCTCAATCTCAATCTGCGACTTGTCGAGGCATTAGCTTGAGCCAGCAACCTGCCAGACTTCAGACCTCAAGTACTCAACTCGGTTACGGGGCTATTATGCAAGAAGTCGCGTTTCAATCTCCCAAATTTTAAGCGGCAAGGGGCCGGGCTCATGAACCAGCTCTCATATGAAGACGTGCGCACGCAAGACCCAAACTCGGATACTAGTTTGTCTTGCTTTTTGTCTCGAGACTCGACTCGACTCGAGTACTCAACACTGGGTTTTCACCTTTGTGCAGGCAGAAAAATATCATAAAAGAAGCCATCTCAACCAAAGATCATCGCACAAAAACAAAGAATCTATTTCACAACATCGCAAAGAATCTCTCATTACCTGAAAGTGACATGAATTCGGTGCACAGCGAAAAAAAACGGAGCATAAGATTAGAAACAAAACAAAAATTTGTACTAAATGGTGGCAGCTTTCTTTCTAAGAATCGGCATTTACAGCTTACTTTTATCGATTTGAAGTCTAAATGTTGCATTCTTAATAAAATTTAAACTCAAATTAGAATACACTAGTTTACAAAATTAAAAAAAAAACCAAAGCCAATTATACCAATTTCTGGGAGTAAGACTTCTAGATTTCGAAAACACCATTAAATTTTTTTCTAAGGAACAGTTTTTTTTTTAAAGAATTTTTAAAGTTAAAAAAAAATTTCAGTTGTCTCTTTAAGTTTTCATTTATATCTCGAGTTTGGCCAACCGATTCCGTTGCATTTTACAAAATTTTACTACCAATAGACCAATCTTTAACATTGTCATACTAAACAATTGGATTGGATAAGTCATTTATCTGCAAGAGCTCACAAACACAAACTTTGTGAAAATTTTGGGCTGTTAAACATCTGTAAAACGACTAGCTATTCCCTTAAAAACTCAAAAAAATCCGTTGAAAAATCACTATTGGTTTTAACTGAATGTAGTTATCCGAAATAATCGGACAAGCTAATGATAAAAATTCAATGGAATTTAGATTTCTTGTGGATTTTAAAGTTAGGCATTTTAGTTTTTTTCGGCCGTTAAGCACCGAAATTTGAAAACAAATCAGACAAGCGACCGAACATTTTTAAATTCGGTTAGAATATTGAAATTGGAATATGATTTAAGGACTAAAGATATGATTTATTGAAGAAATCGTTTTGTTGGTGGGTATTATTAAAGACATTAAAAGCTTAAAAGTTTCGAAGGACAAAAGATCATGGACTCAGGACTCAGTTTGATGTTAAACAGAGGATACTTATAAATTAAAAACTTAAATTAATTTTCAGCATATAATTTATGTTTTTCAGAATATTAAAAACAACGTTTTGCTTTTTATAACATACATTTAGAGTCCTTTATTATCTATTCAAAATTTTAAACACAAGCTTAACCACCTGTTTCTTAGTTTTAGATTTCAGTATGCAATTTGACAGAAATATATTTTTGCACTGTGTGCTCCCTTTTTTCGCATTCTCCAACTCGTTTTGCATCCTGCAATGTTGCTATAAAAGGGAAAGTTTCTGTCTGCGCCCAGATCCGGATCTGGGCATTACAAATGCCAGGCAGACATGAAATTTATACATGCAAGTGTCAACTGCAGTGCGATTTGTATGCAGACACCGAATGCACTTGCAGTTGCAATGGCAGATCTTTTTGGGTCTTGGGTTTAACCGGGCTGATTAATGCAGTGACAACGGCCACGGATACGACAATTCCCCCGTCCTTGCCATGAATCACAGCACACACAGCCAAAGCAATGGCAAAAGCAGCCATTTAAAAGCACTCCAATTTCAATTTCCACTTCATATTCGAATCCATTTACATTCCCTCCACAGATAAAGCGAATAACAATCAGATGCCCACGGTGACGCCCATCCAGGGACCGATCTACCTGAAGAACGGCACGGTGCCGGTGGTGCCGCTCTTCTCCTATCCAAAACTCAACAACGGATCGTTCCTACAGATTCCGGTAAGTGTGGCGGAGTCTTTTAAGGAAAAGGTGGGCGGAAAGAGGTTCTGAGCACGCGCGCACTTTAACTGACACACTGAGAAAAAGCTAACACGCAACCCAAGGTGAAGCTAAAACAATCGTTAATGCCAAAAAAGAAGAAAGTTTAAATGTAGTTAAAGTAAAAGAAACCCACTATAGTCGGCTTTTCAATAATTCACTGTTTTGAGTTAGCTTTGCTAGTTTGTTAATTTAATTTTAGAACCTTTGAAAAATATTGTTAAAATTTAAATGTTAAATTTGAAGAAGACCAAATAGGTTATTTTAAACCAATCCTAACAGTGTTTATATTTTTTATGGACTTGTTTTTTTAAATTGAAGTATAATAGTGGAGTATGGACATTTACACGTAATTGTGGGTTCTTACTTAGAACTTCTTAGTTCTAGTTTCCATGTTTTCCTGCAGTGTACTCTCGATATCGATCGAGTTTGCTCATTTGCGGAAATAACTTTGGCGATTTTGTGTTTCATTTCGGTTTTATTTTCCTTTTTTATTATTTTTGTTTTTTGCGCACGAAGGTCGTGCGAGTTCGTTTCATTAAGAGGTGTGATGAAGTTGATGACGACGAAAAAAGAGAGAGATTGAGATTGAAAATCGGCGCATGGCTACTCGAGTATATAAGCTTAATCCCAAATTTCAACTCCACCCTCTTAGTATCGAATATAAAATGAACTTTTATGTTTATGACTTACTTGAGTCATGTTCACACCCCGGCCATAATTTTTTAGGGTCGCCAAGTCAGTCTCGATCTCAGTACTCCGCCGAAACTCAATTGCCTTCTTCAATGCTAAATATTAACTATATATTTCTGACCAATTTAGATCTGGTGGACGGCTTTGTCGGTGGCTTTGGGACTGGATGTGAGGGGCGATGTCATCAAGGGAGTGCCATGCATTAAGCGATATCATCAGCTGTTCTGCCCCACGGCCGGAAACAGTTATCCCATGTAAGTAACTATTGTTCTCTGTTTTTGGGATATGGGAATTCCCAAATGGAAATGGTATTTCCCTTTGATCTGACTTAAAACGGTGATTATGACAGCATTTTCTAGATTTAATCAAGGATGTTTGAGTTTCTGTGGTTTTCTTTCGCCTGACTTCTTCGTCAAAAACTGATCTGAATCACATTTAATCCGGGTGACTGTGCTAAAGTGGCATAGTTAACGGTTCTCATTAGCATAGGCGCGTCAAATAACTACGAATTTCATCATTAGGCTTAAAGCTGACTGGAAAAAGTGTGACTGTTTCAGTTTGAGCCATTTTATCACTTCTTTAGTTCATTAACATTAAGTTTTAATCTTATCTTTTGATTTGGTTAATTAAGTTTTGCAAATAAAATTGATCAGTAAATGTAAAAAATTTTTACTACAAAATATATCATTCTGATCTTATCTGATCACCATTGAGCACTCTTAAGTTAATTTAGTAAAAATAATTCTTTTTGTTAAACAAATCTTTATTAACAAAATGAATTCATTGTCAAAACATCAAATTTTTAAATGCATTGAGTATTCAAAATTTTAAAGAAAATATTAAACTAATTATATTTGAATAGTATATTTCAAGTTATTTTACGTTTCTATTATTTATCTATTTTAACCATTAATATTTTTATTAGTTTTTCAATGCAAATTTCCCAATTAATGTTTATAATCCCGTTTTAGTGATAAGATCGAACGTTTCATAGACGACAACAAGGCTCTGATGCGAAGGATGTACGGAGATTTTGAGATGAACATGGAGGGTCCTGGCGGAGGAGGAGGAGGAGGAGGTGGAGGGAGACAGCAGGCCAAGGTGCGAAAGCGTCGCTTCATCGACGAACCGGATATATTCATTCCACCCGGAGCATTTGCTGCCCATGCAGGGGACACCGTGGAGGCCGGAGATAGTTATTTCGGCCAACTAAGGAACAAACGCCAAGCTGCCGCCGGAGGAAGTCGGAATAGAGGCGGAGCTGCCGGTGGAGGTGGCAATGGGAACAGCAATGCCAATCGGTCACCGGGAAATGGTAATGGCAATTCGGGCACTGGAAGGCTCGATGCATGCGAGTCGAAGATTGAAATTGTCACTCCCTATTGGGCATCGAATTCGGCGGGGAAAATCAGGGCCATTGTGAACACACAACATTTTGAACAGGCCATCCATCAGGAGGTGTGCAGGTGAGTGCTATGACATTATATAAACAAAATTTGGAGCCGATTTAGATTTTATAGAAAGCTAATTGGTTTTTGAATCTAATCAATTCTAGTTTATAAATTTTTTATTTATGCACATATACTTATAACTATTTTTTCCACTATTTTTTAGCAATACCCAAACTCCCCGATGCGAAGGCGAATGTGGATGCGAGCAGAAGTACAAATGGCATCGACTGCTCGCCTACGATCCCGATAATGATTGCAAGGGCATTTTTATGGATTGGTTCCTGTTTCCTTCGTGCTGTGTCTGTAGATGTAATCCCTAGATCACCTGACTCTGAGCAATTAATATATGTATACAATTGATAAATGTAATTGAGACAAGTAATCGTAGGTAGAATGCCACTGAATGTATTTTAGTTGTTGTTAAGTAGACCTTACGTAAACCCCTAATCGGTAGCTCTAGTTAAGATCGATTCTACACTAAGTTAAGGTTTTATACAAGCCATATGTATATCTCTCCACTTACCAGTCCTCCTTCCCTCCATCAACATCCGATATCGATCAACCTCCATTTGTTGTTGTACTCTAATTGTAATTGTAAGCGTAATTGTAAAGCGATTCAAGTGAATAAAGTCTATGCAAATATAGAATAAAAACTCGAGTTTTGAAAATCTTTATAAATGATAAAAGTTCCAATTAGCACATGATAATTAGCTAAGAACATTGTAACATTGTGCCCTTCCTCAAACTCAAATAATAGCTTGGGATCTATGACTGACTTTATGGTTTTACTATTTGACCATATTCAAGTTGGTTAAATTTGTTATTTGACTTGAACATATTTAAGAATATTTAAGGTTAAACCATTTAGAACTACTATATTAAGGCATAAGCCTAATTGACAAAGATAACTAATTACCATTTTATGTAAAACCATTAATTTTTATCGAAGTTGTGACTAAATTTGGAAAACGCAAGAAGATCAAATGTTTAGAAGCTGAAACAAATTTACCGTATACCAAAATAGGTTTTTGTTTATTTCTTGAGTGCTTTTAAAATGTTCAAAATGTTGTTGAAAAAACATTTATTATTTGCTTAAATTCTGTTCTGTCTAGAAAGCTTTATGTTTGTTTTTACAAATTTTTTGAACTTATCAAAACGAAATGAAATGGCACACAACTTGTGATAGCAAAAAGTACAATCACCATTTTCTTTCTGTGGGTTAGGAAAAGTTATATATGAAAAGGATTTGGCCCAGCTAAACAAGGCAAAGAGCAAATTGATAACAGCACTATGATGAAAAATTATTCAAAATGTAGACTTTTAGTTAGTCAAATCCCATGATTTATCAGGTTGCCATATTACCAAAGGGGAAACACCAAACAATAATTGACTGTTTGATAAATTTTAACAATGAACTTGCTAAAATAGTTAACTAGTTCAGTAAACAAAGGTAAACAGCTTGACTTCTAAAAAAACAGATTAAAAATATAAAAAAAAGTTATGTTTGCATCGGCCGGGAATCGAACCCGGGCCGCCCGCGTGGCAGGCGAGCATTCTACCACTGAACCACCGATGCTTGAAATTATTTGGTAGTATAAACACCATGAAGTTTACAATCACATAAGCTCGAAAAAGAGCTTTTAAAAGCTTTCAGCCTAAGGCAACGCAAAGTAAGTATTTACACCCAACGGACGTCGCGAGTTCAATTCCCGCGAGCATTGGATATTTTGTTTTTTGAGTAATTGTTTTTCTTATTTTTTTTTGACTCTCGTAACATAACCAGAACGCAGCGAGAATCTACAAGCTGTTTCATAAAGCGTTTATATGACATGGGGCCATAAATAAACCAGCAGCTAACCGGGGGCGGAGTGTGTGCATGGGAATGGACATGTTGCTACTAGTATATTCCTAGTCCAGTCGGGTCGTAAAAACCCTTGCGCCGAAACCGAAACCGAAACTGGCCCACTTCCCATGCCCGTCACGTATTCAATCACAGCAATGGCTACACAAAACGGCGCTATATCAAAAATTTTGGTCTATCGGTCGTGCGTGGTGTACAAATGGGTCCATTTCACCAACACCACACAGTCCCAGCAGCGGCGAGGAAAGACCATAACAATTGAGTGCTGGGCTCCAGTTAACGCTAACCAAAGCCATAGCACCGGGGACTGGGGCATTTATTGACGCCCGCAATGTCAACAATTGCAGCCATGACGACGACAGCAGCAGCAGCAGCAACAGCACTAACAACAAGTTTAAATGAGCCAAGAAGGTATTTGGACTTAAGGATACCTGGTACTGTAACGTACCAATTAAATTTAAGTTAAATTTCTTGATGTGAACATTTTCAGAAGCATTCAAAAATGATATCTGCATAGTGTTAAAACTAGGATTTATCCATATGATTCCAAGCTATTAAGATGAGCAAATGATGATTGAAAACAAGTTATCAAACTAATCAGTTAAATTATACAAATCGCAATTATAAAAGAACAAATAGAAGCAAAATATACTCTTTTTATGAGAACTAACACCGAAATAGGTATTTATTTTCGTTACAACTTAAATGGTAGTCGAAATGGGTATTAAATCTTTAAAAAATAAATTCCACTTGTTTACTTAGTAATTATTTTAGAATTAATTCTTCCCTGATGGTTAATAGTTATACTTTAGAATTTAAGATTCTTAAATGTTAATAACAAAGACGTAAATACATTTGGCTTAACTTTTTTTAACACTTTTAAGAAATTTTACTGATCACTGTTTCGCCTGATACTCCTTTTTACACCCATTAGCACCCATTACCGCTATGACAAGAACAACCCACTAAAACCCGCAGCGAGTTAACCATGAAAGTTGGCCAAGCGAAACCATTTCGCTGTTGGCTGTTTGGGATGCTAGGAGTGCCAGGAGTGCTGGGCGTATACGTATTATGATGATGACGCCCGAGAAGAGGACAATAGAAATGCGAGGCCACACAAACACAGGGGCACACAGCCACAGCCACAGTCACAGTCACTGCCTTAGCCACAGCCACATGTAAACGAGTGTGTGGTGACAATGATATGGATGTTGTTGGTACATTTGTTGGCTTTTCCCGACGCTGCGCGCGCACTAAAAGTGAAATGGGAAAAGAGCTCGGCTTCGGAGACAGGACACAGGACACCAAGGCAAACCAAACCAAAGGCTAATTCGAATTCCCCATAGGGTCGTAGCGCATTCAAAGGGCGGAATATCCGGGCCTGAGCGGAAAAGCGGCGGCGTCCTGGCGTCATCTCCAAATCTCGGCCAGTGCCGCAATTTTGGCTATAAATACAAATGTCGGCACGCAGCTTGGCTTAAACTTACATTGTTATCCTAGTTCACAACATCGGTGCTCGGTGTCCTGTCTGTCTTGTGTTTCCTTTCATTCGCTCCGAACAAAACACATTCACTACGTGACGCTGTTAAGACGAAATCCGGAATCCTCCCACTCAACGCAGGACAACTCCGAAACTCCATCGATAAATACGCAAACAGTGAGTCACAGCGGGCTGCAGGTGCAGATGTACCAGTTGCCATCGCTTCTGGTTTCAGTGTCAGTGTCATAATCATAAATTGCGAGCATTGTGTAATCCTCTTTCGATTGGGTAAACAAACCAAGTGGCTCTTCTGCTGCAGTTTTATTATTGCGCAGCCAAGAAAACGCGAATTAAATTTAAATTGAATTTTTTGAAAGCGCCACTTAAAGAGATATATGATAGAGCGCATTAACATTTACTCGAACAAATTTGTGGCTTGGTGGAAATTTTAAGGGCCGAATAATGAACATTTTGTGTTAAAAGTATAAGATACTCGATATTACTTAGTTCCAAATTTTATTTAAAGCTTTGCAAAATAATTTTTACATAAATTCATGAAAAGATCAACTACACGGTTTATTTTTGAAAATTTTTTAATAGATCTTAATTAGTTTTCTGATTTTAAAGTTACATGGTGAGACCACTTAAAACAAGCTTTGAATTTTAGATGGTTTACCTCAAATGTTATCAGTCCTTAAGTTTGGTCCACGGAACAGTTTAGTTGTTGAAATATTTTTCAAACACAACGTTTTATCCTCATAAAGCTATATTTAAATTTAAGGAAATCTTCAGAGATTTCAAAGTAAATTCTGTTGAAATAGTGTATTTTTCTATGCTGTATGCTATATTTTTTCCTCAGAATAAACTATTTAATAGCATACTTTTAGACCATCTTTGTGGGAAAGCTTAATAAATTGACTATCTTAATATATTTTTAGATGCAAATAACATACAGGAATTCCCATAAGTTTCAAATACAAAATTGATCAGAATAATTAAGACCGGACTAAAGCAATTTATAGTAGATTCCCAGAGAGATAAGCACAAGGATAGCATCCTTTCAAGATTTATAAGTACACATAACGAAGTCCCAATGGAGGACTCTCCTTCAGTTGTCGGAAATAATTTATCTGCTACTCCCTGCATTCCCTGCAATCTGTGAGATGCATTTCTGGTTTGCCTTTATTCCCACTGCGAACCCCACCTTAAAAGCCATGCCAATTACACATCCTGCAATTGTTTTCGTATTTTGCCAGGGGTTCACACACTTCCCTCTCTCTTTGCAGCCCAGTGCCACGCCCATTCGACTGCAGACACCAGAACGCCCCCCAACCAACACAACAGCAACAACAACAACAATGAGAGTGGCAAGGAGTCAGCGCACGGGGGGAAATGTCAGCCTGCGGGGGGGACTGGGACTGGGAGTGGGTCTGGGGCAGGGAACTGGAAGTGGACACAGGTGGCTCTTGGTTTGGATGACGGTGCTGCTCCTGGTCGTCCCACCGCATTTGGTCGATGGCCGTTACCTGCCGACAAGGTCGCATGGCGACGATTTGGACAAGTTGCGTGAACTGATGCTGCAGGTGAGCAAGACTACACTGGGCGAAAATGTGGGTTTCAAAAGTTAAATATTTTTTAAATCAGTTTTACAACCAACAGATCGTTGTAATTTCAATTTCAATTTGGGTAGCAAAAAATGGCGTTATTTGTTTCAGAAAAATCTTTTTATATATTTGTATATAATATATTTTTAAAATCAAAGTGCACCAAATACTGAAATATTTATTTTACCTTGGAAAAACCCATCTTGAAAATATTTTTATTTGCATTATTTGTAATAAACAGACAATATTTAAACATTTTTAGGATATAATTTTAATTAATTATATATGTTTTTAACACTATTAAAACATTTTCACATTTTTGTTTATTAAGGTTTAACCATAATCTCTTCCAAATTACTACCTTTGTAAGTAATTACTCTTAATTGGTTTAAATCATAATTAATGGAGTGTTGAATTATGGTGTAATCATTACACATTTATCATTACCGCCTTAATGAATCTGCAGTTCAAAATAATCCATTATGGAGCATTTCTTCAGTGTATCCGAAGACTGAGAGAGTGTACGATGGGTATCTTCAGCCGAGTTTTGTGCATTGGCATTTTTGGTGCGCTGTCAATATAATTAACTAAATGAAAAGAGAGCCAAAGCGTGGTATTAAGTTGCAATTATGTCGCCAATTATTGAGGTTTTATTTTCGACTTGTTTTTGTTTTCGTGCGTTTCTACCTTTTGGTCTGTTTTTATCTTTTGTATTTTGGTGTTTTGTTTTTGGTCACTTATGGAGTGGAGTGGAGTGGAATTGAATGGAATGGAGGTTACATCATCGTCTCGGATATAAGGTTACACAGGTCCAGGTCCCTCGACCACGGCCCGGCCCCAATGATTCCACCGAAGATTCCTGCTAACCTCACCACCACTCCTCTTTTTCTCTTTCTTGTTCCAATCTCCTGGCGCTGTGGTTTCTTGTGCGTCTGTAAACCATTTCAGAAATATTTTTACATATTTCGCAAGCGTTTCTTCTTTTTTTTTTTCTTCACCGTCCACCGATGGAGGAGCCTGCTCGGCTACAATCGCCAACTTGGCCAACACTTGCATGCCGGCTCCTCATCTTTTGCACAATTTTTGATTCGCCGCCACCACCGCTGCAGTTGTTGTTATTTAATGTGTGTGTTTTTTTTTCGGCACAGTTTCCTGTTCTTTTTCGCAACCAAGACGCAAAAATGCGGCTTAACTAGGAGGGTAGGAATCAGGGGATCGGGGGTCACCAGGGGACTCGGCGAGGAAGCCCCATTAACCGCCTGTGAATTGTGGATGTGCAGAAATCCGATGCAGCTGCACGTTTGCGAAAAATGCAGCCTACAAATCGCTTAACTGCAACTGTTCGGCTACCATCGAATTTGAATTGAGTATCTGTAGCAAACAATTTCGACACTGGAACAAAATTATGAAGAAATTTAAGAACATGACATTTGAGAAGAGGTCAATAAGCTGGGGCAGTCAAAAAAGTAATCATCATCATAATCATCATTTGTCAACTGGTCCTTTTTTTTGCGTAGGTGTAGGCTCGGATGTTCGCTTTCCTAAATGAAATATGGCTTCGGAAAAATGTGTTTCTCTTAAGTATCAAACTTTTAAGCAGTAAAAAGCACTTTTCACTTTCAAAGCTAGAAACTAAATTGAAAATTTAAAACCAAATTGGAAGCACCCTTTTTTTAAAAAACAGAAAATAGTGTATTAATTTGAAAGAAAATACCAAAAATTTTTACAGAGGACATTAATTGTAGAAAAATATTAATAAAACATTATTGAATGAAATGATTATTTATTTATTTAAAATGTTAACACAATTTTCATTATTTACTAGGCTTTAATTTTAAATTATTATCTTTTAAAAATATTTTCAAATTAAATTTGCTTACTTAATAAGAATAAGGATTTCGCTTGATTGTTTTTTTAAAAAAAATGTGAGTACAAGTTCAACATTTTAATGGAAAAATATATCTAGAATTTCCGGTCTAGGCTTCTAGTTTACATTTTTTCCCTGAATGTAGCTCTCAACCCCTTTGCAGACTCTTTTCTGAGTCATGGTCCCTGCGAATCGATAAGTCGCTGACGTGCGACGCAGACAAAGACCAAAGACCAAAAACAGAAGCAAAAGCCGAAGACCAAGAGCAGACCATGTTTGGACAAAAAAGCGAGCACTGTAAAAAGATAAAGTCGAGCCAAAGAAAAGGGAAATCAAATGTCAAATAGCAAATAATGACGGTGACGTGGTCGCAGTGCCGCTGATGAAGGTTGACTCGACTACGTCACATTGAAGACAAGCGACAGCCGGCGGCTGGGGGAAAAAGGCAAAAAATAAGCAGAATGCGAAATGAAAACACTTGACACACAATAATGCATTGAACCTGAGAGCAACAGAAGCATTAGGGACATGAGACAACATAACTTGGCCTTTAGCTTATTGCCTTCTGCAGGATGGATGTCAACAGGATGACACGACATCCCATCCCCATCCCATCCCCTGGAACCTGCTTTTCCTTTTAGAGGCTGAGGCTGAGACCGAGATGACAATGAAGTTGGAAGGAATTCCCAGAAGCAATTTGTGTTATAGAATGTGGAAAATGACAATTTCATAATGCTCTTGACTTATTAGAGATATATTGGATTATAATTGTGTCGCTCGAGGGGTGGCACAAATGGTACGTGGGTAAACTTTATAATTGTTTTAGGGGTTTGAAACCAATTTAAGGCTGAACTTGAGCTCTTGACTCATTGTTAATTTGACAGAGATACGAGGAAGCATTTAACGTAATCCCATAAGCAGACAATTTAATGCGGTCAGATTGATATTCAAGTGGGCTTGTTTGGTGTCATAAAGTGACTCAAGCTAATTACATTTGTTTACTTTTTTAAGCCAATAAGAAGGGGAACAGTTTAGTGTTAACAAAAGATGAAATATTGTGATTAAAGTTTATTATTAAATACAAATAATTATATTTATTGGTTTAGAATTATTTTGATATCCTTTATAAAGAAAACAATTAAATATTTATTTAATGAAGAATAATTTTTGAAATTCGGTGATGTACTTTAACATCATTTAAAAAACTTGAGACATTTTTTTCAACATTGCAATCTATTATTTAAAAATTGTTGACGATTGAAGACTTCGATTGGCTTTAAAATATTTGTTATATTTGTTTCTAAAAAAAGTTATGGAAGTTTGACTATATGTATATTTTGTTGTTCCTTTTTTATTAAATTTAATAAATGCAACGTAATTGTCTATTTTTTAAATTTTTGGTTATCCTTATGCTTTTTTTTGAACTGCTACAAAATACTAAATATTTTTCTTGTTGTGCAAAAATTCTATAAGTTTTTAGTTCCCCATCACAACGTTATGTCCAATTGATGCCAATTATTTTCAACATTCTTTTTCGACTTCCCACAAATGTTTTGGCCTAGTCTGTTCCACCACTCATCAAGTGGCCCATTCCACTAAATAAAAATTGCCGAACCCCAAACAACCCATCTTCAACACCCAGGGATTCCCCCTCCAACTTGACTCAACCCAAACGCAGCTGTTTATTTATAAAGTATCTGCCAACTCCCTTTCCAATCGCCCACCAAAAATCCTGGTTAAAAGTGGGAAAGAGATCGATATACGAAAATAGAAAGAGATGGCTGGAGAAGGGAGAGGGAAGTCAAACAAATCACATAACTTTTCACTTAACGACAACTCTCAAATTAAACTGTCCGAAGAGGCCTTAATGAAAAGAAGGGAGATGAAACCCAGCTGACACCACCCCTCAACCCCAGGAAAATCTTTATACGATCCACCACCCAAACTCAACCAGATGCAGTGCGATAGCAATCCCAGACTCATCATCGCTTCCTTGTAGACCTTTGGACCATTAATGGCGTTTAAGCCAAGGAAGGGAAAAGGGAAAGGAGGGAATTACTTACTGCAAGCTGTCCGAAAATAGAAAACAATTTTTGGTTTTTTCAAAATTAGCCATAAAATAATTACTTGGCGCAAAATTGTTTTAGGTTTTCCTCTTCGTTGGCTGTTGTTTGTGTTTGTTCACACATCATCAGCGGAGTTCGCCAAAAAAAGAGGGATTACAGTGGTAGCCAAGAAAAGAGGTTGGCGGCTGTTAATTACACGACAATACCCCCCATTAACACATTTTCAGCTCATCAGAGCTCACAGCAGCAGCGATGAGGAGCCGAAAGCTGGCAGCCAAGTTAAGACGATCCGAGACAGGTAAACCCATTTTGGGTGGCAGCTAAGCCCGCTTGAAAGATTCCTCAATTTTTTAGATACCATTGTTGTCTAAAATTGGAAATACTTACTTTATGGAATTTCAATAATCTTTCATAAAAAATTTCATCAAGTTATAAGAACTTACTACAAAAAAGTATATGGTAATAGCCTCTTTAACTGCTCATATTAACCAGATATATTTTTGTTTAAATCATTAATACTTTTACTTTATTTTTACTACACATTTTATTGATTTTGTTGTTTAACCAACTCTTTTTTCTTGTTGTTAATTAATAAGGATATATTGATAGAAGAAACTTATAAGTTCTCATCAAATAAAAAAATTGAAATACTTAATTTTAACCCTTAAACTACCCCCTTTGAATAGCTTTTTTGACCAAATTTTTTGTTAAACAAATAGTAACACCAAAAGAACCCCCTAAGACCGCCAACGGGTTAAGCCATGCAAACAACAGAAGCAGACAGCCTCGTCGTTACAGATAAAGTTCATTCAATTTAATGATGCGCCAAAAAAATTTAAATTAACGAAAAAAAAATTATGTATATAAGTAAAAATCTGTGACGAACTTCCCACGTTGGATAAATAAGATTTCAACAGATTTTTGAAATAGCTCACTCCATCATCACAAGGCGGCGGGGTGCCGAGTCGTGTTAACAACAGCAACTATACGATAATTATAACAACCATAACAACAGCTCGGAGTTTAAATCTTTCTCTGCCCGTCTTGCGTTTTGTGTTTGCAGATTTTGGAGTTGAGCAATGAGGACCCACAACAGCAGCAGCAGCAGCAACACCCACAGCTGCGTCTGCACAATGAGGCCACCAGCAGCAGCAACACCAATGGCAACAGCAACAGCAACATCAACAATCCACGCGTGTCCAACAGCAACTCCAATGCCGCCTGGCTGCAGAAGCTGAGTGCCATGGGTGCCCTGGATGAGTTGGGCGGAGATGGAGCCCGTTTCGGGCCCAACTATCCACGTTACTAGACCCTCTGAGCCAAGAACACCTGACAACCGACAACAGCCACTGCGACAAGGGAAACGGAAACTGGGAGTGGGGGCAAACCATGTTGTGAATGAAAATGTTTTGGGACTGCTTAGCTGAAAGGGATAGTAGTGTCGGAAATGTTCACAGGACTCAAATCCAATTGAAACGAAAGCAAAGTGCGTGAAAATGGACAAATAAATGGAGCAAAGGATTCTCCTGAAAATCACTTTGAAGTGCTTTGAATGAGTTTGTGCCATTTTGGGAAGTACTGAACGACACTCTGCATAATCACTTTCAAAGGCTTGAGACCTTTTATAAACAAGTATTTTGAGTCAATTTTAACTCATTGGAAGTGAAACAATTACTCTCAGTAGGTTTAATTTGTTTAAATTATGAAATTTCATTTAAAAAACAGTTCTGTGACAATAAAGTCATTTTAAATTACTTCTAACGACACACACCTACTATTTTAAGGAAAAAATTTTAATATTTTATCTAACACATTTAAAAATGTTATCTACATTTTCAACATGGTTTTCCCTTAACCCCAAATCGAACCAGACTCAAAGGTTTAAATGCAAAATACAAACTGAATGAAAAAAAAAAAAAAAAGAAAAAACTGAAACTTGAAAGGACAAAGGCAGTTCCTATGCTAGAACAATAATTTTAAATTCCTTTGGGTAAACCCGAAGCGAAAAATGTACCTATATGTATGTACCTATGTGTTGTGGAGCAACCCCCCGTCCCTCTTAAAAATGAACTCGAAAAGTACCCCTTTAATGGTGTAGACTAAGTGCGGATTTTCAACTTCTTTTTGCGCGGCCAAACAAGAGATAAAAATTAAAAGTACCATAAAATTGTAAATATTTTACCTCCCCAAAACCTTTCGCCCTTCCGCCGCCCCACGAACAATAATAACTGGAGTTTTAATGGGCCCCCAAGGCTGACCGGGGGCCATATGAAGATATATAGTACTGTATGTATGGTGTATTTATAAATTATACTACTCCCAACTAACCTCCACTAGCTGCGATGGCCTCCGCTGGAAGATGGGCCCAAGTTTAATGCGATTTCGGTTGGGACTTTATGGCCAACGACGTGTCGAGGGAGATATATATACTTATACTTATACACACTATTATATTCCTACCTATATATAAATGTACATTTAATTGTTGTTAACTTACGTTATCGTTATTATACTTATGATTCGCCGCAGAAGCAACAATAAACGAAATCATTTTCAATGCAAGATCCCTCTCTTGGCTCTTAGCTCTTAACTCTAAACTCTTTACTAGATCTCTGACCGGTGATACAGTCAAGCCTGTTATGTAACGTATGCAGAGTGTAACGCAACTTTACAACGGTCTCAGATTCATCTTCATCTTTTGGCTCAAATGCTCAAATGTACATTTCACATCTTGAGGCTTGAGGGCGCCGCCAGCCGAAAGATTCCCATCTATCTCAATTTACTTTCTCGTGCTTCAAGTGCAACACTCTCGACAAATTAAACGACGAAAAGTGGCACCCACCAGAAAGACACATCTCCCCAAAAACCCAATCCCCATCCAATCCAATCCATTCCGAACCCATACCCAATGTCAGTTCGAACCCGTTAAGTACTTTTTACCCACCAAGTGCCGTTCGTTTCTCGTTTTGTAAACCAAAAATTTAATTGTTTTCTTTGCTTGTTTTTTATGTAAATATAATATCATTTAAATGGTTCCGTATGCCTTTGTTTTTGCCTGTGCCGTGTTACATAAAGTCACAGTAAAGATACAATATAGTAATTAGTATCTGTGCATGCCGAGGTGTAGATGGCAGAGAGTCGGTAGCTGGATTTTAAATGGTAGACGTGGGGGGCAGATTTTGGTGTTTGGAACTATGTTACTCGGTTACTCGGAGGCCATGGAGAAAGCAGAAAGATGAATGGGTGACGGCTACGCTGATTATATGGCTCAGAATCGCTGTGGCATGGCGAATACATTAAAATCTGGCAATTGGCCATGCAGAATTCGCACAATCCCTAGCTTCGCAGAATGCATAATGTATCTGCGAGATACAATGTATCTTAAATTAAAAAAAAACTTAATCGATCTTTTTACGAACGGTACTAATATTTTTTTAATGTTTTTAGGGCTTAAAAGATTAATGATTAAAATATTATAATTAGGTTTTTTTTATTAATCTTGACTTACTTCCTTTATGATTAAATTAACTCAACGCAACTCATTTAACAATTTAATTATTTGTTTAGGTTCATGTTTACATTTTGTATGTACATAATTTCTTTATTTTAGTCTACCACTTAATATATCTTTAATGACTGCAAAAAGTTTATGCAACATCCATAAAACGGATTGGTGTATTTATTGAGCTAATAGTCATAAAGTTTTTTTTCTCTCTTCAAAAATTAAATTTCAATGCGTTTACTTTTTTGGAAGAAATAGTTTTCCATGGATAATTAATTTCGTTATGCCTTAATAAGGTTATTGTATTATACGAAGCAAACTCCAATTTCTTAATATTCTGTTTAAGGAAATAAAGGGTCAAAGTATCTGGAAAATCCCGTGAAATTGTCCTAGGACGCGGAGTAGCCACAGATGAACCTGCACCTGTTCCACCTTGCTGAATTCAGCATAATTTACCGCGACCAACGGAATGATGATGATGACGATGGTTTTAAATGTGAAAGATGAGCGTTGAAAATTAAGGAAATGCAATCTGTGGAGAGGGGAGCAACGGCAGCAACTGCAACTGCCGCCGTTGAAGATGAACAACAAAATCAACACAACTTGCCATTTGGCTAACGGCATTATAAATGATGCCATCGAGGAAAAGTGACAGTGTCTCTGGCTCTGACTCTCCGGTTGAATATCTCAACTGTTGCAGGTTGCAGTTGCAATATTGCTGCTGCTGCTGCTGCTGTGCTGGCTATGTTGCTGTGTGCTGCAGTGTCGTCCTCCGTTTGGCGCCAGTGGCCACTGATTATGCCATTTCATCAAATTCCGGCAGCAATCGAGCAGCAGGAGTGGCCGGAAAATGCGACCAAGGATCGCTCGTATTCGATGCAAAAATGCTGATTGCCATTTATAGATTATGTGCATAAATCAGGGAAAGAGCAAGACTCCAAGCTCTGCTGTGGGGGCCATGAGCCATGGAAATGTTGCAAAACATTTTGCCAATCATAATTTTTTCCATCAGTCTTCTCTAACGCAAATTGTCATGGCCTGGGCGTAAATTATTAAATAAGAAAAACAACCCGAAAACAACACTAAAACTTAACAGCGAACCTAACAAACAAAAAAAAAAACAAATTGAAGAAATTCAAAATATTGCAAAAACAAAAAGAAAAAAAAAAAAGAGGAGAAAAATTAAATAAAATGCTCATGGAGATGGGGCGATGGGGCGACCCAACAAGAGCGTGAAGCTCATTATGAAGCTTCGTGGCCAAAATGCGGACAGCAATTACAAAGGCAACAATAACACTAACAGTAACAATAATAATAACAAGACAAGGCAGCACAACAAACAAGACAGCAAGAAGCTGGCCAACAAAAGGCCGAAAGAGCATGAAGAAGTGAAATAAAACCAACACCACATTCAGTCCCAGTCCAGAGCACAAACTTATCCCCCATCTCAGACCATTCCCCGATTCCCCGAATCCCCAGCCAAATGAGAGTGAATCCACATCCATTGAAATTGAAAGTGAATCGTGCCACACGATCCGATCCGATACGATCCGATTCAGAGTCCAGACTTGGTTACGAGTCCACCGCGATTGGATTGGATCCTCCAAATGGCCAAAATAACAATTTATACACATAAACCACATATACCTATATATAATAATGCAACAAGAAAAGAAAAAATTGAGGGAAGAAGGAAAGGCCTTGGTTACCACTTCGATGGAGAAATACTCTAAGGGGAATTTATTCGAAAGAGTTTATGATCGATATATAAACATATATAAGAACTCAGAAACGGGCTGACAAAATAAGTGCAGTATTTATTAGAAAAAAAACAACCTAAAAATAAACAATATTAAATAAACAAAGTCCTTACCAGTTGTAAATAAAAAGATCTGAAGTATATACTTGAATCTTCATGCTATAATAAGTACACTTTTGTTGATTAAAATCTAGGTTAATATTTTGAAATGCAAAAGAAAAATTTGTAAATGTTAAATATTTATATATTTAAATAATATCTTAATTAAATGTATTTCAGTTAAAAAATGGTTATTTCCAAAGGGTCATTATGTAAAAAAAAAAATACTGAATAAAAGATAAATCTTATTCTACACAAACATATGTAGAACAATTTCAACTTACATAAGACCATTTGTTTCCTTTCCTTGAAAATAATTGGCTTCTTAATAAAGACCACATTTTATATCAGCAGCTGAAAGACTTCAAGAATAATTACCCTATAAACCTTATGAAGGGCTTGCTGAAATTTTATCCCCTGCCTCCAGCTGCATCATAAATACAATGTACCTTTCGGCTTTCAAGTTCCTTATTTTCCCCTTGAAAATAATCCTAGTTAGCCCGAAAAAAAAATTTGCAAGACTTCACATAAAAACCACGAAAAAGAAGTAGTTAATCGGTGAAGGAAAAACCAAAAGCCAAAAAATGGTCAGCAGACGTTGCAGTTGCAGTCGACGTCGCAGTCGCAGTTGCAGCTAGGAGCAGCAGAGGCAGCGGCAGAGGAGCGGCAGAGGCAGCGGCTAAGGAGCTGCAGCCTCTGTTTCCAAACCAGATGACTGGCCAACACTGTGGTCGTTGTTGTTGTGGCTTTGGCTGCTGCTGTTGGCTTAAACATTTCAATTTCTTCATGGCTATATTCCAACGCTGCCGCTCTTTGCCAACTGCTCAGCCAGCGCCGGCAGAGGCAGCGGAGCGACGCAGCAGCGGTCTTGGTCGTCGTCTTGAATTTTACTTAATTTTTATTTCACGCGCTGCGCCGCTATAAAAGAAACTGCAACAATCGTTGTGGCATGCAGTAAGAGGTTCCGCGTCGAAGCAGCACCACATCACCAGTCACCAGTAACCAGTAGCACCACCTCCACCACCGAACCACCTGGAGAAGTGACAAAACCCGAAACGGATATAGCCGAAAACAAACCACCCGAAAATGCAGTCCAGTTGTGTGGTATGATCATCATGTGACCAACTCTGAACTCGGAACTCTGAAGATTCCGTGACGACGAGTCAAGTGTAAAGTTGGGTCCCCAAAATTAATGTGTGTTCTCCTCCTCCTCCTCCGATCTCACCCACAGTTAGTGGTTGTCTTGGCCTTGGTTGCCTTGGTGGCTGCTCGTCCAGAGCCGCCTCGTGACTCGTACAGTGCTCCTCCCTCCAGCAGCTACCAGCCGAGTGGACCCAGTGGGGGCTACGGAGCACCAGCGCCCCAGTACGGACCCCCCCAGCAGCCACCGGTGGTGCACAAGCATGTGTACGTCCATGTGCCACCACCAGAGCCGGAGTACCAGGCACCCAGGTGAGTTCTAATATCCAGATATCCTTTAACTTAGAGTTAAGGGTCAAGTGATAGACAACCTCTGTCATAAGTAACCCAGCTTTCTAAGATGAATGTCCTTTAGTATAGAGGTAATAGGTAATCCATATGTTATAAGACTGGAATCCATCCATACAAAGCTAGAACCTCTTAAAAATGTGTGTACAAATACCTTAAAAGGTGCTAAAGGTCAAAAAGCTTATTAACAAGATTTTAGTTAAGCAATTTAATCATCGTGATCTTTAACGACAATATTTTACCGTGAAAACCTACTTCTATCGAAACAAGGACAGATGCCAGGACAGTAAACCGTTATAAGTGATTTAATTATTTTTTAAGAAAAATATTTCTTGTAGGAGTATAACTTTTAACCATTCACTAACTTAAAAACACTTTTGAAAAAGGATATATAACTGAGTTAAGAACAGGTTTAAACAACCCAATGAATCATTCGAAAGGAATCACTTATTTTGACAAATTAAGTGCTTAGTGAGCATATTTTGACCTTATTTATTAATATTAGGCGCTAGCCTATCCCATATCAAAATCAGTTCAACTTTGTTCACACCCTTTTGCCCCTTTCCCTTTTTCATCACATCGCGTGATGGGGAGCAGTTACAAACGATCTCGCTTTATTTGTCTTGTTCCACTTAAGATTGGCAAAACAAAAAAAAAAAAAAAAGAAAGAAAAACACATTGTTGTGTTATGAGTATATAATCCACGCCACTTATGCAGATTCTCTCACAATTCATCGTCGTAGAGCAACTATGAAGATACCGCCAACTCCCAAAGATAATAACTAGACAAATGTTGCAATACCCAACGCCAATCATCTAATCCAGCTCAGGGCCCTTTGCCACAGTGATTGCTTAATTTTTCCAGGGTATTTGGAGAGTCGTTTTCAAGGAGGTAAATTATTTAACATTAGAGAAAAAGAAAGCCATCACACATTTCTCTCTTTTCTCCGTTTCAATGTATTGTGTCGTCAATTGGAGTTGGAAGCAATGTTAATTACCCCGAGAGGGGAATGATATGGCTTTGCAGACCGCCAAACCGTGACTAAAATGTTACCTAAGATCTCCGCAGTACCTGCACTTGTATATACTATCTCAGTACCATTTTCAAGCTAATTATTAAATCAGACGCAGAGGGACAGGAACGTGATTACCATAGGGAGCTTTATGTAAACCCTCGTCTCGGGGTTGCGATTGTTGTGACACTCGTTGTCATTATCACAGTCATCATCATCTTCATCTGACTAGCAAAACTGACAAGCAGCTGCAGTTGGTTCACCATTTTCGGGAGGTCACCATTTATGGGCTTGTCATTTGCATTTGCATACTTCCGAAGTGAAACTCCTTTCTGCAGCCTCTCACTTTGTGTCGCACAGAGGTAAACAAAATGTAGGAAGTGGGCAAAAACAATTTGACCTGACCTACGGAAATACGGAAGTCGTGAGTGAGTTCGGAACGTAAGGCGCCTTAAGCCAGGAGTTTGTTTAATATCAAACATAACAGGGAATTTCTTTCTCTTTGAAAACATTGAAAGTAGTAACGTTGATAAACCAAAAATATTTTAAATATATTTTACATTATTCTTACCAGGAAACCCCTGTACGTGCCGCCTCCGCAGAAGCACTACAAGATCGTGTTCATCAAGGCGCCATCTCCACCTGCCCCAACCGCACCCATAATCCCGCAGTACCCGCAAAACGAGGAGAAGACGCTGGTGTACGTGCTAGTCAAGAAGCCCGAGGAGCAGCCAGAGATCATCATCCCCACGCCTGCACCCACTCAGCCCAGCAAGCCGGAGGTGTACTTCATTCGCTACAAGACCCAGAAGGAGGAGACTGGCCCCTATCCCAACAGTGTGGCGCCTCCGTCTCCCGAATACGGAGCACCATCTGGCCAGCAGCCACCCGCACCCTCTGCACCCAGCAGCTCGTATGGGGCACCTTCCCACTAAACGATCCAACCATCCAAAATCCAAACCAACACCACGAATTCCGATTTGCGAATCTCAACCCAACTCATGGCAACCTGCATATCTTATGTGTATTATTTTTTGTTCTGTTTTAACGACTTTAACGCGTGACAAAGTTTACCAAGCAACGAATAACCCTCATGTCCCCCAGCTCATACGAATATTACCCCCATTTGTTGAGCAATTCTTACCTCTGAAGTTGTTTCTACCTATTGAATGAGAAGTATGTTTTCCATCTAGGCTGTTTGTTTCAAATTGTTTGTTTAGTCTTAAGTTTAGGTCTTTAAGCGAACGATGCGTTATACACTCACACAAAACACACTCGATATACTCACTTCGAACTAGCCTTAGTTATCGATAGCAATATCGATCCTGATACCGATAAAAGATATATACATGACACATGATTTTCATCGCAAATGCATTTTCACCTAGGCAGTTCTTGCACACTATTTGTATAATTTGTAAATAGAGTGCGAAACGATCGAAAAGGCAACAAAAAAATAATGAAGATAAATAATGATACTCAAGTATGTAAATTTTAGAAAACAAAACATCAATGGCTAAATAAAAGTTTAACGAATTATCTGTATGAGAATGGGGTTTTCTTTACTATTAAATATGTTTCCATTCCTTGTTTTTTAATTCGGACCTTTAGTTTGAGCTATTAAGCATTAGCTACTGACGATATTTGTTCCTTGTTTGGTAATTTCAATTTAAGACCACAAACTAAAAAGTTTATTTTCGTTTTAAAAACATTTATTTTTGTTGTTTAAACATCATCTGCCTGGCAAATGAAGTTTTTATCAACGCTACAGCCGTCAACCCACATTCCACCGTCATTCACTGTGACGCAGTGCTGAGTTTCGTGGTCGTATTTTGGTTCTCCCGGCTTCCACTTCAGAAACGAAGCCCGCTCGCCGGTGGTTGAAGATAAGAACTCGCCCTCCTTGTCCAGATCGTTGATATCCAGTCTGTAGCTCACATCGTTTTTCAGTTTTGCAGTGATGGCGGTAAACTGCTCTTCGCTTTGAATGGAGGCTAGATGACCGCCCATCTGGCGACAGGTGTTACCAGCAGTAGTCCAATTTTGTTTAATGTTGTGTTCGATGTAAAAGTAACTCGAACCAATCCGTTCGAACTTCAGCCAGATTTGCATCTTCCTTTCAAATTTAAGAAGGGTTTCCAGCCACGTTGCTTGCTGACTTTCAATCTTGTTTTGTATGGACTGCACTTGACGTTCCATCTGGATCTGAACCGCTTCCTGCTGAGCCTCCATCCTGCCCAGTCTAGTCTCGATGTCCTGCGATATAGTCTTCCGCCACAATTCCTGAAAGCCTTTCTGCTGATCTTCTATCTTGCCTAGTCCCTCTTCGATGTCCATTGGGATCACATTTTTGAAAGTTTCCTCTAAGGCCTTCTGCTGGATTTCAATCAGGATCTTAATCGCGGTCTGCTGTTCTTCGATACTCTCCAATTTAGCCTGAGTTTCATTTAGTTTGACATTACTGCAGGTCTGCCATTGCTCCTGGTGCTTGGCAATATGATCGATCAGTGGCATCAGAGCAGTGAGGCAAAATTCTCCACACTGATTTGGTGGATCGTGCAAAAGACAGACGTAACGGCCACTATCCTCAGATCCTGACAAGGACTCATTCAGAGCCAGTGCAATAATTGCGTACAAAATAAAATGTATTGACTTGGACATGCTGAAAGTATTTAACCTCTTGAGGCAAAAGCTTGTTATGCACTGATTCTCAAGTTAAGTTATTCCATGACTTTCGAAGAGCTCTGAATTTTTGTTGATAAGCGCAGTTTATTTAAAAATATATACATTTATTTACATTTCACCACAAAATTTGATATTGCGAAATTAGTAGCCGACGGATGTGAGTAACAAATATTTATATCGTTCGAGCTTAAATTGAATTAAATTTTGACCTATAAGCTTAAAGTACACACAGAAAAAAAATATAAAGGAAATACTTTCATGCTTAAAATATTGGATATTTTTTTAAGCACAAACACCTTTAAACTACACACTTTACATGAAAATTTGAGTTTAAAATATATAACAATGCTAAAGATGCTCTTAGAGGAATATGAAATATTTTGTATACTAAAAATACATTTTTTAAATGAATTGAAAAATAAAGGTAAAACACTTTGATTTTACTCTGGATGCATTATTTATTTTGTTTTACATTCAATAATTTGAATTTATTATTCTAATAACAAATACTGATAATAAAAACTAAATTAGTTTCGAAATTTTTTTAAGATCAATTCTATTAGATTTAAATTTAAATCAGTTAACCTCTGTTAGTAAATTCATTATACAGTTTATTTATGTAGTTTTAACGTGCATTCAATTTCAGTTTCAAACTGTATCGCTTTCGGTGCTGCCACTTCTTACTCAAAACGCCAGATGGCGCCTTTGAGCAACTCTAAAACTATAGTAGAGTGCTTCCCAAACTGTATGTCCCCTTTCACTTCGTTTCGTTTGTTTGCTTTGCGTTTTGGCGCTCGGATTACATAAAATTTGATTTGCCTGATGCGGAAAAACGCTTTTCACGGAGTTTTCCTCAAGTATTTTATGATAATTAGTAGCGAAACACTTTAAAAGCGGATTGGATTACCAGCGTTTTGCTGCAGAGCTACCTTAATAACAATCAGCTTGGGCAACTTTAATTGAGCCGTTGCCGTTGTCCACTTGGTTAAAAAAAAAGGAAAATAAAGGTAGAGGTAAATCCGGACCAAACCAACCCATTCCCCACCCATTTCCATGCACACATGCTTTTAAATACAAACACACACTCAACAGCTCCTTCACGAGCCTGCCAAATGTAAGCGAACTTAAAAACACATCGTTTGCATTTGGCCCCCTTTACACACTCATCCCCAGTAATCCCCTCTCCCCCATCCCACAACCGCCCCTGGAAACCCCCTTCTCCATCAGCAGCCCCAACTCCAAGCGGCACTTAAGTGACGCTCCAGCAGCTCAACTATCACATCACCGTGTGTTCCTGTGTGATGTGTGTGCCTTCTTATTCTTTTTGTGCCCAGGTACTCACGCAGCAAAAAGGTATATTGTATTTGTGCTATCGGATCTCAAAGGGCATAAAAGCTATATTGTTTAATTTCAATATAAAGGCTCCTCTGATGTTTCTGTAATTTTAAATTACTTTTAAAGTTGAACTTAAGTTTAATAAAATTTGTAGTTTAAAAGGAAAATTTTAAACATGTTTTAGAAAAACAACAGTCCTAAAATATTGTTATTAAAATCTGAGTCTCAAGTTTCGCCAGTGTCAACATCCAACAAAACGCTTAATTTCTGTATACATTTAGAAAAAAAGGATTGATAACAAAATGAGTTAAAACTATTAAGACATTTTCTAAAAAAAAAGTAATTAAAAATAAAGAAAATTTCGCTTATCATTTTGGTATTTAAAAAAATAATAATCGGATATTGATCAGAAATTTTTATTAATAAAAATTCTTTATTTATAAAATCAATATGTTATCAACCTGATGAACACATTCTTTAAAAAAATTCACACAACAAATTAGCTTATTGGGTAAAAAAGTTTAACAAATGTAAAAATTTCCATAAAACTGAAACAGTAAGACCGCTTATATGATTTAAATATTTAGTATTTAAATACTTGTAGCGCTAGGATATAAATAAATTAAAATAAAATCACCTTTGAAAAGAACTAAAACTTTTAAGGAAAGTCTCTTAAAATGTTAACTTAATTCGCAGAGTTTTTAAATTAAGTAAAATTAATGACATGTTTTACCTACGTAATAAATAGACGAGGTATCTTTTGTTCGAACAACTAAGATATTCCACTACTTTTGATGTTACTGCAGCCAGTGAGCATTTTGATGTCTACAATATAAACATCATTTGCGTTGTTCCTTTTGTTTTAGCCTCGCTGATTTTGTTTACCTGAGCCTCCAAAGAGATTTTCCGGAAGAGAGTGAAAGAGTGAAAGTCCAAAGTCGTCCACCCTTCAGGTGGGGATTGGGTCTAGCTCTCTCTTTTTTCCTGATACGCCTGCGCCAACAATGAGAGCGGAGGAAAATTCCTCTTGGGAAATCCAAAGCCACAACCAAAACCAAACCGAAGCCGAAAGCCGAAACCAGACTTTTAGTTGCCATTGTAATGCCAACGCAGTCGGCACGCGTTTGGCTTTCTCGCCTCGCGGGTTTTTTATTTATTATTCGGTGAGAAGTGAGAAAAGTGACAAACCAAAAAACACACAACAAGAATCGTAGAAAAGAATCGGGAAATAGAGTATAAATCATGTGCGAGGAAATCAAGGCAATTTGGAAAGTCAAAGGAGTTGAGCCAAAGATGAAATCAACAGCGAGAAATTGCCAGTCATAAAAAAAGGGTTTGTGTTTGTTCCTGTTTCGTGTGAGTGTGAGTGTGTTTGCGTGTGTTGTGTTGTGTGTGTTGTGCCAAAAGCAGGGAAATCCCTTAACCCAAACCCTTAACCCCTGACTTCAGCTAGTAGACTCCCCTATTGTGCGTTGTGTACAATTAGAAGGCATTGCCAATCGATTTGTGTGAAAAGCCAAAGCTAAAACTCAAAAGGTGGACTCGACGACAACGCCAATCCTCAATAAAAAACGAACCCGGGACAAACCCAGCAAAAAGTAAAAATATAAAAGAATGGAAATGCTTCCAAAGACCAAGAAGTTCCCTTTAGTTGGCAGGTGCGCGTAGTCTGAAAAATGAAGTTGAACCGACCCGAAGTTGTTGCCTGTCATTCACTCAAAGGGAATGGCAATGGCAATATAGAAGAGGCCAAAGTGGAGTGGGCAGGAAAAAGGACATGGGGATGGGGATGGAGAAGAAACAGGACTGGGAATCCGAGGACAATATTAATGAAAGACGTTGCAAAAATGTCACGTTTCCCCAGTCAAATTGAAATAATAATGAAGACATTGAAGAAATGTCACGGCCCGCGACTGACAGAAAAACGAAAAACTCCAAAGGAATTTGCATTAATATCTTGAAAAAAAAAGTTCAACATAACAAGTAAACTTGATAATTTCAGTAATATAAAACATAACAAGCTTGATAAGAGGCAGGTCCCCCAAGTATGACATTTCGCGGGGGTAATTCACATCTAACATTCTGAATAAACTTTGAGTGACACGAGCAAGAAAACTCATACCCAAAGAACACTTTGAAGTTATTAAATAAATTCCTGGGAGAAAATAAATAATGAATAGTAAAAATTTACAACACGACCGCAAAAATAAACAAAAAGAAAAACTCATTACTAATGGAACTGAACGAGTTTAAATTAACTGTTAAACACAATTTAAAATAAAAAACAACACTCATAACTTATTTTTAAACTCTATAGCAAACAATTTAACAAAATAACATTTTAACAATAAAAATTAATCATGAAAACACACAATTATAAAAGCACTTGGATATAAAGACATGCACCAAAAGAAAACTATTAACAAAATAAAATATACAATACATGTTAAATGTAAAAAGTTAATAAGACAAATTAATAAATTATAATAATATGGTATGCTACCATTATACTTAGACTTAATGTCATGGAATAGTTTTAATTATTTGTCTATTTTAGTTAATTTTTAAAATAAATACTTTAAAGTAAAAAACATTTAATACAAATCAAATTAATAAGATATAATTTCACATTATAAATAAATATTAAATAATTAATAAAGGTACACGAATAAAAACTCATTTAAGCATACCTACCTACCTACTTCCCATTCTTAATAACTGAAGAAAACTTTAAAATGTTTAGAAATTAAGCGTAAAACTTTGAATTCCCAAGGGAAGTTAAACAAAAATTATGAGCATAAACTTTTCAAATAGAATTAAACTGAAGTGAAATACGGCCGTATCCCAAAAGAATACTTAAAAGACAGTGAAGCGCATGATTTCCCACCATAAAATGCCAGAGAAATTCAACATAAATTTGATTTTATGCACAAGATGCTACAAGTGAATAAAACACGAGCTTAGTGACAGTGACAGTGCGAGCGTGATAGTGATGATAGTACAGTGAAGCATATGCCCAATAAACAGATGGCCCATAACCATTACCCATAAAGCGAAAGTGTTATTGCCATTACGGAGGACGGAGGACGAAGGACCCTTCTCGTTGGTGGCAGCACCAAATAACTTATGCCCATCGGCCCAAACCGAAATCGCAATTTATGACAGGCCCGGCAACTATTTAAAGAACCATAAAATGCTCAGAAAACAAACAAAGTTTATGGGGAGTGACGATTGCATTTTAAGATCCCTCACATAAAACAAAAGCCTGGATTTGGGTCGCTTATTAACTCCCAATTTTATTCGTTCGCCCAAAAAAGGAAACCAAAGTGCTTCCAGCAATAAACTTCCACCAACTGTGGCAGGGATAACCAATAAGCAAGGAACCATGGCCACCACCAGCACCTCGAACATGTCCAGCAGGAACGGTGGCTTCTGTGGTGCACTGCAGCGGTCCCCACCGCCCATGCCACCTGCCCTTTCCCGCCGCTTGAGCAGTCGGGAGTGCTACGGCGTGGGCAAGGTGAAGGTCATGCTGCGGGTGGCGGAGCGGGACAGGAACTCCACCGCCACCGGAGGAGAGGCGGACTTTATGGCCCTGGACAAGAAGAAGCGACAGGTCACGCTCACCGATCCGAGGAACGTGTGTCCTCCGCCGCAGGCTGCCCAGGAACGGGCGCCCATGGTGGCCGCACCCAAAATGTTCGCTTTCGATAACCTCTTCACCGGGGAGGATAAACAGGTAAGTTTCGGCCATAATTTGTGTTCAAGAAATATCTCAAATTATTATGTAGTCAGTTAGTTTTAAAATGCCTCTTTAAATAGATATGTACAATTAAATATAATTAATCTAACATTTTACCAATACCAAAATTAACTTGTTACTAAATTTAATTTTTGGTAGGAATCTAACATGAGATCTAAACTTTCAAATTAAATTAGAAAGTAAAAAGGCAGCAAAAAATTGCTTCACGTTTTTATACTTGCAATCTCCTGAATCTTTTACTTGAATAGGTTTATAATTAGGAATATTTACACAAATATAATTATTAACAGCTGAAATGTAATCTGTTGATATACAACTCAAGGCGCAAGTTTCAAGTTTCAAGTTTCAACAAATATTGGTTGTTAAAACATGTCTGACAAACACAAACCTCGGAAATTACAGTCATTTCCTATTTAAACTGGTTAACAAAAATAAACAAGCTGATTGCCACCAGGTATAAGAATAAATAATAAGTTAATGCAATAACCCCATTCGTAATTTCATTAGCTGTACCTATTGATTTTTATTACTTCAAGTAAACTGAAAGTTACAACTTTTCTAGTTTACGTTCGCTTTAAAGCAAACAAAAGTTTCCAGACATTTTGTATTTTTTTGCCTATCCCAAATTGGATAAATTTCCCTAAGCGAGTCGATGCTATAAGTAAGTTGAAAACAAATTAAACCTGCGAAGTGGAGCCCGAAATAGTGGAAAATCAGCCTTGAGGATTTTGGTGCAATTGGGATCAACACCTCACCATCTCCCCTTCACCATGATTTCGGGCTGGACAAGCGGGCCTTGTGGGGAGCCCTGCCTGATGGCTTCGCCATCGGGCACTTCCTGGACAAGAAGGAGACGGACCGCATGACCATGTTTCGCGACAGAAGCGCGCTCTACGGCCGCTCCTCTGGCGGCAAGGACCGGGCCCCGTCCTGGTAATCCCGCCCAGCTATCCAACTTATCCAATGTTATGTTTTGAGCAATAAGCCGTAGAAACGGGGAGACTACAAAAAAAAAAATATTTGGTTGCAGTTATAAAAGTATAATTGAACGTGAGAATCTTGTTATGATGAAAAAAATAAAAATAAATAATGTGGATAACATAACGCTGTTGTACTTTATGGATTATTTTCGTAGGACGACAAGTGTCACATCTTTGTCTCAAATTTATGCCATTTAACTTGGCTTGCGATTACAAAAGAGGTGTTAGTAATTCTAGAGAATAACAAGTCACCACAAAATACCACAATCAATCTTCATAATTCAAGGCAAGCAAAGTTCCTTTTCAAGATTTATGACCCTCGAAGTGCAATCACTCATAAGGCAATCCCTCAGACCGAAAGAAAGAAATACCCCCAATAGAATTAACACATACGCGTATTGTCCTCCCCCATCGGATCTAATCAGCAATCGAATTAACCCCGCAATCGAACCCAATTCCAGCCATTAAAGGAGCCCATTAGTATGCCTTGTTAGCCACCACCCACTGACCTCGACTCCACACTTCCTCCTTCCCTTGAACACTGCGAAAAATACATTTGTGATGTAATGTAATGTTATTTTTTAATCAACATAAATATAAATATTAATTTGGACTCTTCCAAAAAGTTCAAAATATTTAGGGACAATAGTTTAATAAAGGGTGTCGATCATCCACAAATTTTATGTTGAATGCAGGGGTTATTAGATACTTTCATGGTATTACAAAACTAAACCAATACTAAGAAAAAAATAGAAAATGGATACAACTTCGGCTTGGGCTCTCAATATGATGAGAATGGTAGATGTCTCTTGCAATAATTTTTCTTATTTGTTGTAAGCCTCTTAAATTTTTCTTGTATCAAATAATAAACTCCAGATTTTAACAGACACGTACTTTAGAAATTAAAAAAAAAACACCTCTTAGAGCTTAAAACTTTACTCTGTTGCTCAAATTTCTAATTTTGAGAGTAATTAAAAAATGATTCGATTTTACCTTAATCTAAGACCTTAAATATTCCTTATCTTATCATAGCTTTAAGTATAAGAAGAACAACAAACATAAAATACATAGGTAATAAGTGGTAATTATCGAAAATAATAAAAAAAAAAATATTGTATTCAACAGGTATCATTGTAACTAATAAGTAAAAAATCTCCACTTTAAGACTAAATCTGTATTATTTTCTCTCCCTGTTTATCGTGAATTCCAGTCGGATGTGTGTGCATCGGCGCTGAGCGAAGTGATACCCGCCGTGCTCGAAGGCTCTGATGGCTGCCTGCTGGCCATGGGATATCCCAGCACCGGACAGCCCCAAACGGTGCTCGGGGAGGTGGGCGGCAGTGGGAGTGGCAGTGGCAGTGGGGGGGCGTGTTCCCTGGGAGCGGCCCCCTGTGCCATCGCCTGGCTGTACAAGGGCATCCAGGAGCGGAGGCAGAAGAGCGGAGCACGATTCTCGGTGCGGGTGAGCGCCGTGGGCGTCAGTGCCACCAAGCCAGATGCCCTCTCGCAGGATTTGCTCATCTCGCATGCAGCCGGTAAGCATATGGATGGGTTTATTAGAGTTTTGGGTAAAATCGAGAGGATGTCCCACAGTGTTTCTAAGTCAACTTAATTAATCTTATTTCATTAAATTTAAGTGTTTAGTATTTTGCTTTTGTGAATATAAGTATATGTACATTTTAAGATGTTCAGATGAATTATTTGGGCATTGAATGGGTAATAAATTAAGTTATAAAATAGCTGTCGTAAAATGTTCTCCTAATAGCAGTAAGAACATTAAACTTTTTAATGGCTTTAAGGTCCAAACCAAAACAAAATCGTATAACGACTTATAGAAAATGTAATTAAACAGTAAATTGTAAGCGAACCATTTTCAAGACTTTTAATTTCTTGTAGGAGAAAAATAATATTTTAAGGAATATAAAACAGACTATAAAAATAACTTTATTTTCTTAAAACAAATTTTCATTTTATGTGATACTGTATTAAAAAAAATTAATTAATAGAGCAATTCCGTCGACTGATTTTAATTTTGTTATTTTTAAGGAAATCACCTTGCTCATTCTTACGTTTGAAATACTTAGCTGGAAATTCTTGATCGAGCTTGGTAACAAGAATTTCCACCAAAGTATTTTCTAAATTCTAAATTTCGTAACAAATTAACTCAAAATGAAACTAAAGTGACTCAAAATGATGCACTCGAGATAATAAGTTGTCCTAATTAACTTAGGAATTAAGAAGTCCGGCTGTCCAAAAGCAAGTATTTACAAAAGGTAAAAATGTAGGAATTTGTAGCCACCCTCGCAGCCAAATTTAGCTGCTTTAATTTTGGGTAGTTAGCTGGTAGCTGGTAGTTGAGCTGGTACTGATCCACCTGTTAGCTGCCAGCGGGCAGAATCGCCGCCAGAATGAATGGCTCCGTCGTGGGCAGATGGGTGTGCGGGGGGCGTGGCGTAATGTTGCCCCTGGGCCAAACAATGATGATGATGACTGGGGCGGGTCGGGGTCGTAACTGGCCCAATTTGAATAAACTTAACCTGGGCAGCAGTTCCGACACCTACCCCACCTTCTTATCATCACCACCCCATCCCATCCCAGACCATACCATCCTGTTCTGTACTTCCCCGTAGAATACGGCGTTTATTCCCACATAAAACCTAATGCCCTTTTCATTCACTCCCCGCTTCTTTTTTCGGTCTCAATACTGGAACTCCGACTCCAACTCCAACTCCGACTACGGCTACACAGAATCTGACGACTCCCCGGGGATTTATTTGCGTGACGACTTCCTTGGCGGTCCAACGGAACTACGTGCACCCACCGCCGAGCGTGCGGCCCTGTTTCTCGACTCTGCGCTCGCCGGACGCTTAAAAAGTTCCGGTTCCACGGGATCTGGGAATTCTGGAGCAGGAACGGGAGCCGGAGGTGGATGTGCCGCCCCCTTGGAGTCCGCCCTCATCTTTACGCTGCATGTCTACCAGTACAGCTTGTCCCGCAAGGGGGGTGGTAAGTGTCCAACACTTTGTTGTATGTTGTACTCATGCCCTGCAAAGGAGCTGTTATGATGTGCAGAAAACTCAGTTCTGAAACATTAAATTCCTATAAAAATTCTATGAAATAGGTATAAAATTATACCACAGAAATATTTGTACTTACAGCAAGCCTTTTATAAATTAATGTTTTCAGTAAATATAATTCAAAACTTGCATATTGTGCTTCAGCCTAAATGTTATTACCTTTTTAATAATTTTTGAATACATACTTTTCTTTACAGTTCTTAAGTTTTATTTCTGTTGACTTTTTTATTATATTTACTCAAATTTTTTTAATAAGCAATTTTGAATTGGGAATATTTTGATTTAATGTTTTTTTAAATCAAAACTTTTAAAACGTTTTTTTATTATTGGTATTTATTTTGCAGACATAGTGTACTTAGTTCTTCGGTTTTAAAAAATATCCTATTCCGCCTTGTTATTGCTATTGTTGGTGGCACTTTTGTTGCTGCTGCCACTCAAGTGGCCCGCTAAATGCTTCACTACCACTAGACGGCAGCGCCATTAAAGTGTCGCATTTCCTCCACTCCAACACCCAACGCCACCCACCCCCATTTAAATCCACTTCCACCCACTTCCCCTTTTTTATTCAAACACAGAGGAAAAATGGAACAAAATATTTTCTCTAGAAGGATTTGAGTATGATTTCTGTGTGTTTACAAATCTTTGCAAACTAAAATTCTAAAAAAATTTAGTTAAATATAAATTGTTATATCATAGACAAATAAAATTTTGTTTTTGCGTTAACCGAATGATATTTTTCACATACACACTATAGCAATAATATTAATTAAAATGTTATTCTAAAATGTTATAACTAAATGGTTCAAAAAGCTTTAAAGCAATGTCCTGCTTTTTTATGAATAATTTTTACTTGGGTGCATTTTCTCTCTGTGCAGTTGCTGGCGGTCGGAGCCGTTTACATATCATCGACCTGGGCGGGTGTGCGAATCGCAGCGGGGGTCTGCCGCTGTCGGGGATCGGGAACATACTGCTGGCGATACTATCCGGCCAGAGGCATCCCCCACACAAGGACCACCCGCTGACCCCGCTGCTCAAGGACTGCCTGGCACCCATAACCTGCCATGTGGCCATCGTGGCCCATGTGCGACCGGAGCAGAGCTACCAGGATGCCCTCTCCACCATTCAAATTGCATCGAGGATACATCGCCTGCGTCGCAGGAAGCATCGTGTGCCCATGCCCTTGGCGGTGGGTTTGGCCCAAGGACTCGGCGGCAATGGCTCCTCGGCGGGATCGGGGGCGGACCCCTCGAGCTCGGAAATCTCAGCCGACACTGTCATCTATATGGGACCCAATGACGATGCCACGGATGGGGAACATCCGCCCGTATATCTGCCTTCGCTGAGTGCCGGGGATAACCGGGGGGTGATGAGTAAAGCCCTCAAGGGGAGTGGGCTGGAGAAGCCCCCCTCGAAGTCCGCTTCCAACAGTCCCATGATGATGAAAAAGGCCATGGCAGCAGAGAAAGGTGAGTTTGGGGATGTACAAAAATATATGAAGGGGATGGGATTAAGTTTATGATTTTACTTGTCAAAAAAAGTTAGTGTCAAAAATGTTGGGAACGACTTTTCTTAAAGGGTTCGCAAAGGATATCTGCAGTAATTTTAAGTAACATTACCTCAAAAGATATTATTAATCTCAATTTGGTTTTTTCTCTAACCAATTTCAGCAAAAAAGCTACCCGGAAGCAATACGGGCAGCCTGAAGCGTCAGGCAGGAGCTGGAGCCTGCTCCTCTCCACTGATTCCCCACGAGCAGCCACAGTTGCAGCAGCAGCAGCAGAGGCGATGGGATCGCCTATACCGATACCCCGGCACATGGTGTCCAAGGGATCGATGGTTCCATCCCCCAAAGGATCTCCAATGAGAAGAGCTCATCCGGGGGCAGCTCTCGAACAACTGGAGGCGGGAATGAGAAAAATAACCGAGGAGCAGTGGATCGATGGACCTCGAGTTTCCAGAGCCAAAGTGGCCGAAGCTCGTCATCTAATGCGGGAGGTTAACCATGTGAAACAGTGCGAGACCTGGGTTGATGGTCCCAAGTCACAGTCCTGTAGATCCCTGACAGCCGGGAATCTTCCTGCAGCTGCGGGTAGCCAAGCGCAGGGATACGGGTTCATGGACGCCCACAAGAAGACCATGATTCGTCAGTGGGTGGAGAATCAGACATCGCAAGTCTTCCAAAGTACAGTCTCCGCCAGCAATTCACCCACTGCTCTGCATTGGAAACTCTCGCAGTTAAAGCAAAAATCCCTGGATTTGCCAGACAGACCTGCTTTTCAGCCGGAACCCTCCTTGGATCTCAGTCAGCCGTGTTTTGAGAGTTTACCGCTGTTGGATCCAGCTCCTCCGGATGGCGATGAAGACGAGGACAGTGGCCCGTCGGAGGTTCCTCCTGCTCTTCCATTACTAGACGATCCGCTGGGTTCCAGGGATATATCCCAGGATAACCTGCACCGCATGCTATCGCGACATGTGTCCAGGGAACAGCTCCATGAAGCCGAACTGGTGGCCAGCAGAGCATCATCTTCGCACCATCCATCGCAACGGAGTATCGATTGTGGACTGCAGGTCACGGAGGAGGAGATTGCCAGGACCATGGCCAGAGATCGGGACCAGGATTATGGCTCACATCCTCTATCAGCTCTGAGTCATTGCGACAACTTGTCCTTCGTATCCAGCTTTAACATGGCCTGTGAATCCTTCAGCGAATGCGGCGAGAGGGCAAGGTGAGTTGAGTTTTAAAGATTGAATATAAAACTTATCATTTTATTAGAAATTTGTAATCAAAACATTTTATATCATATTATTACCATATTATATTTGAGTCAACAAATATTTTAAAGTTCAAAATTCAGTTCTACTGTGAAGTATTAATTCATAATCTAATTTTTGGTTACTTTCATTTGTTTTATTTCTCACTCTAATAGACACCAATTCGATCAGCTGGCCCGTCTCCATGAGATCTTCACCTCCCAACTGGCGATGGCCGAGGTCACGCCCTCTGCCGCCCTTTTCCGGACGGATATAGGAAGCGTTTTCAGCGAGCCTGTGTATCACTTCAATGTGGGCCAAAGTAGCGTTTGCAGTGAGCCAGCCTACAGATTGACACCCAGTCCGCCAAAACAACCATCTCACAGTCCCAGTCAAGGATCACTGCCCAGTCTGAACGGCATAATGGAGATAGCTGGGATGGATGACTACGCTTTACTTCGCCAGCCAGATGGAGCCTCCGATCCGAATCTTCAGAAGGGTGAGAAACGATTTGCCCCCCACCACGATGATATATGCGAGTTGGATGAGAAGTCCATGGCGGCGGCGGTGGGAAAGAGGAATTCTCTGGAGGATGCGCAGCACAAGCTAAATGAGATCACGAATATATTACCCCTGGCTGCCCAATCTCGACTTCCCTTGCTGCCGCTTAACACCAGCTCCGAGGCCTACGACAGTGGTCACGACTCCAATTCCACGCCCAGAACCTCCAAACATTCCGGAATATCCCGGAGGGCAGAGAGTGGTTATCACAGTGTGGCCACCGTTAGAGACTCCGATGAGAGCAGCTTTGCATCCGGAATGTCCAAGGGTCAGCGGCATCGCATCACTATTTCTGGGACGGGAGCAGTCACCTCATCGGGCAGTGGAAACTACCAGAGGCAGTGCCACAAGAAGCGACATCGTCAGGATCAGGCTGGAAACAACAAGGGCCTCTGCAATTGGCTGCTGACCCCCTTTTCCTGCACCTATCCAGAGACTGAGGGTGAGATCAGCGATTTTTAAACAGGAACAAGACACCGCATCCAAGTCCCAAAAAAACACCCACCAAAACGTAAAACACAGGGCTAGTCCAGCATTAAAAAAATGGCCAAAAAGAAACAAGCAAACATAAACCAAAAATGGAAAAAATATCATAAAGTTTTAGGAAAACACGACTAGGATGAGGTAGAAGAATAGAGGATCTGATAGCGACTGATTAACTTTTACTAGGCGACGGCTGCCACAACAACAAAAACAAAACACAAACAAATGATAAACCAGTAAGAGAAAAAAAGAAAACATACAATTTTAAAGTAAACTAATAACTAACCAATTACCAAAATAACTCGTAATAAAATAAGTGAGTTTTGTAGCTGTAAGGCAGTGACAATTTTTTACAACCGAATTTATTAGAAAATCTTTGACACAGTTTACATATCTTTAGCAACAAGGCTACACTTCAGTTTAACTAGCGAAGGTATTCCAAAATCAGGAGTCTGAGAAAAATCAATACCATATCTTTAAAATATCATGAAATATTCCAAAACTTTTTGAGCATTTTAACCAAGTTGTCCACTGCCTTACAGTCACTTGACGCACTGTATATGCTAAAAATCAATCGAATCAATCACTCACTCGACTCACTCACTCACTTAATACACGCATAAGTTCAAACGGGGCTTTAAATATCTTAAGTTGCCAGCTAGCATAATGAAGGATAATCGGGAGACAACTTCCAAGGAAGAGAACTCAAGATCATGGGAATATCCCGACTATCCTTGTTGTATCTATAAATATTGAACATAAAATATTATTAACATAATCAGGCTACAATCACTACGACTTTACAATGCAGAGATACATCTATATACACTATATATAAACGCAAGCATATTTATATATATACACACTCAAAATACATTTATCACATAGCTATTTATTGTTTAGTTTGGGTCATCTGTTCGGGCAGTCGATTTAAGATCAAGTATGCTAAATGTTGAATGTTTGCTTATTCAAACGATTTATTGCCAATTATAAGTTACCAAATGTTTAAATTAATTGTTAGTTAGCTAAAGTTATACACATCTACTACTAATCACGGATCGATCACAAGAGCCGAGAAGACAAGAACCACTGACTATAAAGCGAAACGGTTTTTGAAAAGTAGACAAATGTTAAACATACAATTTTGTTGCCATTTTTGCCTAAATAAACTATGTTACAAAACGAAAAACGAACAAAATGAAATGAAACCAAACGGAAGCATAAAAAAAAAATTCAACAAAAAATAAATAAATTATATATTTATCAGAGATACATATTAAACATAAGGAGAGCGAATCGATGGATGATTTTAAGGAAACCTAATGCATATTCTATATTAATAACACATACCAATTATATTATACAACACATAATGAATGCCAGCAAAATGAAAGATGCCCGTAGGTACGATATGTCATTCGGGAATAGCTAAAATTTTGTGCCGCGTTTTGTTCGTTTCGATTCGATCATCAAACTATAATTACAATTATCGACATTCCTTCATTGCCTTTTTAGTCAGCGTCATCAGCATATAAACAAAGCGAAATGTCTAAGCCATACAAACACACTAATTATATTGCATTATCCATACGTATTTCGTACGATTATTATTCCACTTATCAAGCGTAGTTAATCACCCACAAAACCCGCTCTCTCTCTCTCGTATGCTTTCAATTTAAAACATAATCACCTAAAACCCAAAAGCCCATAAGCCCAAAAACCCCCCAACCCCCACAACACACAAAAATCTACTTTCAACCCAAATTGTGCAATGTGCAACCTGTGCAAAATCCAACCATACATTCTCATACATACATCTATGATGGAGTCGTCGACTTCGGCGCTGAATACAGACTAATTATTTTTTATAATATAAACAAATTGACAGCTGGTTTTATTGCTAACTGGGTGGGACATGTGAATGGGGATGCTCTCCTCGTCCTCAATGGTCTTTACTGTTTCGGGCTGGAACTTTATTTGGCTCAGTTGTTGGGCAAATAAAGTTGACGTTTTATAGATAGAGACATGTGCGATACACCCATCCGAAGTGTGTCGTAGATCTAAACGTGGCACCCCCCTTTTTTCACCCCCCAAGAACAGATGATGGAAACGTGCGGGGCGTGGGTGGATTGTCGAACAATAAAACACGAAAAGGAGAGCAGGACTTCCCACAACTGAAGTTTGTATACCCTGCTTAAAAGGGGAAAAGATTGAATAAAGAAACATTTCGTGGGGGTAAGTATGCGGAAAAGTCAGGAAAATGTGTTTGCACTCTCCTCAACAAATACTAGAATCTTTTGTAGTCGACTGAAGTGCCCTGAACAAAGATAAATATAAATATATTTAACTTAACCACGTCCAAATCTTTTTCTACGGATTTCATTTGAGCTCACTTTCAGCTGAAATCTTGACCCTTAAAATAGTGCCCATTACTAATAAAGTATATGTAAATTAAATCGAAAGAATAGGTACACTGTAGCAAAACTTTTTAAGTAAAAATGCAATTTAGAAAAAGCTTTTAGTGTTAAAAATGTTTTCAGACTTCCATAAAAAACCAATAAGGAATATAAAAAAGTCCACAAAAAATAGGTTATTTTAATGTTTTATTCCTAAATTAATGTTTCAAACTTTCAAAGTACCCTCATCTCTAAGGGTACAACAATAAAATGTGTTGGCACCTTCTGGCAAATGCCGCGCGTTTTACAATGCGAAAAACTCGTATAAGTAAAGTTGTGCCCCCCTCTCCCATTTACATCCTTCACTTTTCCCATCACCTCCTCCGCCCCCACGAGAGTTTTCCCCTTCCAAGGAGCTGGCAGCGATTTTTCTTGTTTGCTGCCTGCGACTTCGTCTTTTGTCTGCCGCCCTTTTCATGTAGCTTTTCCCGATTTCCTCGCAAACGTCGCCATTTTTTGCAGCAGCAACTTCCGTTCCGCTCCTGTTCTCCGCTTTTTTGTGCTTTTACAACCCTCTTATCGGGAAAACTTTAAATTTTCGCATTCGCAATTCGCAGTCACAAATGCAAATGATGCCCCGCCCACAATCTACACTATTACAAAATTGAGAAATATATTTTTACAATTTTTTTGTTCGTTGAGAAAGTTTTTTAAACATTTCTTACTGTTTTACAGATATGATATAAGGTTCACTTGTCCAAAAACTTTAAAATTTCTAGCTGTTTTCTTTCGATAAATTATTGGACCTTAAATTTTAAGCGCATTTGTTCAAGTGTTTAAATTGTATCAAATTTTTAACTAATTTTTATGATTCTTTCGAGATACTTTATTCTAGAAGGTTATAATATTTCTTCTTGAAATGAAGACTTTATTTTGATTTAATTGGATTTTACATATAATTGACAATTATTTGGAATAATTTTCTTAGTTCAAATTTTTCTGAATTTAGTGCTTTAGTTTTATAGTTATATATTTTCTTCTGAGTGTGGAAAAATTGTGGGAAGGAAATAATAGGGATGGGGAACTGCGAGATCCTTTGGCGTGCTCTCAGGGAGTCTGTTCACCATATGTTGCCAATTGAGGCGAAAATCGAAAACTCGTCTATGTTGGAATTGTTTATGACCCCAGCGGATTGAGGACATTGAGGGACTGACTTTCTTTTTGCCTTTAGCTTTAGCTCCTCCCCTTTATCACCTACTCACCCACCTACGACCCACTATTCCATTGCCCTTTCCCTTTTTCAGCTTTTTGCTTCAACTTTTCCCCATATTTTCTCCGAGTTTTTCTGCTGTCGCCTTTTAATTATGGCTCGCAAATTATTTTCGAATTTTTCCATCATACTGCGGAAATAAATGTTGACTGCAATTTCCCTCCACCATTCCACCAAAGCCCCGCCGCGTCCCTTCAACCCAATTCCGAACAGGATGGAAAAGGATTCGAACCATTTCTTGTATTTTTCCTGTGAGTTTTTCTCTTTTTGCTTTATTTTGCCACTTTTTTTTTACCTCTCGGTTTATTTATTTCGCCAGGTAGCAAGAGTTTCCAGAGTCCAGGAATCGGTGTTGGAGTTGGCTGATGGAGTTCTAGTCCTAGTTCTAGTCCTCTAGTTCTCGTTGTTGCTGTTGTTGTGACCTAAAAAAATATTCACACTCACTTCACTTGTCAAGTTGAATAAAGCAAAACGCTGCCCTGAAATCACGGAGGGGAATTTTTGTTGAGGGATAGCGGAAGATAGTCATAGTTGGGAAGTTGGAAAAAATATATAGTATCCCTTATATGCAAATACAGCGCATTTCAAAAACGTTATTCACTCTAATGCACTTTTACTTTTGGGTTGAAACACATTTAAACCATATAACTTGTTTTGTTTATTTTTAAAAGGTTTCAAGATGGATAAAATAAATTTAATTCAAAAACAGATTGACCAATCCCTTAAAAAAAATGTGTACTACTCATAAAAGTTAAACAATATATATTAATAACCAACTACAACTTTAATGTATTATGTGTACCTTACATTTTTGCCACACACTGTACCATGCACTATGTGGTTGTGCATACACTCATTAAAATCCGTCCCACTTGCAATTAGAGTTTGTCATTTGACAGGAGCGCGAAAATATATATAAAATATATTGGTGACAAGCGAACAACAAATAATAAAAGTGACAACAACATCGAAACAATTTCAGCTGCGAAAAAAATGGAAACATTCGCGGGGCATTATTGATAAATGTCATCACCGGTTTCCCACTCTGAATTTCTCTTAAGTGAAAAATGGATTTTATAATTAATAATTGCATTCTGTATTCAATATTTCTTATTAAATATTTAACACAGTGCTTGTTGAATTTAATTTAAATAGATTTTTCCTTGTCGATTATTTTTGAAATCTTTTGTTGAGATTTCAATCGCACATATGGTTTTTAAAACCAAGTGTTAAAAGAATAATATCCTTCAATAAAAACATTTGACTATCTAAGAAATATAAAAAAATTTAACATTTTTAATACTTTCTTGTTCATTAATACTATCCATTATTGTTATCAACAATTTAATCTCCTAATTAAACCACTTAAAATATTACCTTATCAAAAGAGTGTTCATCATTATTTTCAATCACTGTACATTTTTTTACATCCACAAAAACACTTTATTCTGCCTTTTTATAGCCATTTCAGTAAAGAAAAAAAATAAGAGTTAAGGTACCCGCCACAAGTACTTATCGACAGATACCGTATCTAAATCTAAAGAGCACGATTGCCTTGTTATCCAGCCTGAATCAATTGATAAGCCCCCCGCTGAAAGACAGAAGCCAATGGCAAAGGCATTTGAACGATTCGAGCGATGAATCAGCGACTGACTGGGGCACTTATTGCGCATCGGTAATCGCCGATATATCATTATAATGTGTGGGTGACACACCAGGGAAGCCAAAGAAGTACACCCCATGTGCACTTACAGAACTCGAAGTATTAAAGACACTGTGTTCTACTTTATCGTTCAGGAACTTAATGTTGTCCTACTTTTGAGAAATGCTTTTTTAGTTTGGGACATTTTGTAATCTTAAATTCTCCTACCAGTTTATCCATGAACACTGAACAATAATTATACTTAAAAGAAACTACAAAATTAGCGAAATTAAAGGGTTCTGATGATTTTTCGTGAGTGTAAAAAACGCAAGGTGGTCAAGCAATTACAAAAACATGAGCAAACATGAACACAGCAATTGAAAAGCGGCTAAAATGAAATTTAATACGGGTCAAAACTCGATTCATGGAAAATTAAGCGGAACAAGGAAACCCTTGAAGCGAACAGCAGCGGTTAGGGGTTAAACCAAGGATCAGGAGGTGGTGGAGGACTCAGCGGCCTTGCCCAGCAGGTGTATAAAAAGTGCAGTGCCGCACACTTGCAGGTCCTCGCCTGCATCCTCCTGGATACTGTCCACCAAAACAACTCCATACTTGACCACAGCCATGACCAGCATCATCTGCAGATAGAGAAAATTCCGCTCCACACAAGGCCAGGAATCCGAGGGATACAATGTTGCCCAGAACTGTGAGGTTTCTCAAGCTGTCGCTCACCGCACAGTCCCGCCGATTTTTCGCCAGGCTGCAACTCAAATCGCAAACCAGGGGAAGTACAAAGAAGGCGTGGCCCAGAGCTATGGGACTCAGCCCTGTGGACTGAACGTAGAAGTCCATGTTGGCCAGGGGCAAGGGCACCAGTTCCAGGACACCAGATGTTATGTCCCTCAGCTTCCGGCACTCCTCCGGCTGACCGCTGGCAAAGATCACCCGAAGCAGCCCGAACACTGCGGAGATTCCAGCCACCAGACAAGCGGCCAGGGCGAAGGGGTGCTCCTCCGGCTGCATTTTACGGCCGGATATCACTGCCGCACTCAGCAACAGACCGTTGTAGACGAAACGCAACCAGGGACCCGAGAGCGGCTCACTCATCGCAGCGAATTTTGACACCAACTTTAATTTAGATGTTATTGAAATGAGTGTTAGTGTAAGGCTTTCTGGCGTAACATCATTTTAGACAATAGAACCGAGTTTTTTAGTTACAAAAAATTTTTATTGCCCTGAGGTTGGGTAAAAAGCCTTTTTCAATCGTTGAGAACCTTAGCAACTGAAATTTGTATACGAGCAAAATTACTTACCTGTTACTCCTGCGAGATAAGCACTGTCAACATCAAAAATATATGAAGTTCCTGTGGGGACAATAATTAATTTAAAAAGTAATATAGCCTTTTAAAGGGTTTTGAAAAAATATAATGACAAAAATAATTTATTTGTACATGTTTTACCTAAACGGAGCACAGCAATTTTATATTTAAAGTAATTAAAAGAATTTGATGCGGGTTGAAGTGAGAAAAAAAGGGACATGTCCTTGAGTTAGGCCCATATATTTATACTTATTTAAATATACATACCTGCAACCTGTATGAACATATATGTACATGTGTGTACTATATTTCCAGTACAGGGCACCAGTTCAGCGGTTTCGTGAAACTCATTTACTTTCATGGAAATAAACTTTAACGTTATTTACGAAAATAAGTGAGCGAGAGAAAATTAAGCAGAACACACGAACTTTAATGTTAACTAAACACACGCGTGAATATTATCCGGGAAACACACGTGGTGGCGCAATAAAACTAAACTTCACACAAATTAAAATCCGGAGCAGTACTTGGGAACAAAAATCTCAAAAAGCACCTCGAATTAAAACTCTTACTTGCGAAAAGAAGCTAAAAATGTTTCCCCGTTTATTGTTGTACATGATGTTCAAAGTTTTTAAATATTTCCAATTATTATTCCTAAAGTTTAACAAAAAAAACACGAGGAGTTTCCTCTAAGTTTTTCAACTAAAGTGATCCCACTTTTATTTAAGTAAACGCATTTTTTGGAGACGAAAATTTATAACTTTAATGTTTAAAAACCATTAGGACTAGGACAAGTTAAATAGAAATAATAAAAAATTCAATTTTTGAAATTTCCATAACGTCAAAAAACAAAACGTTTTGGATTTAATAGAGAGCCAAATGAAATGGTTTCATAGGCATGCGTTTTACAAAAAGTGCTAAAGGATTTCAAGAATGTGCTGAGGAATTTACCGTGTGTTAAATATCCAATATGGCATTTCTTTAATCCCCTCTTTAAAGCCTGTGACTGTGTGCGACTGTGTGTGTGTGTGTTAGCCCGATGGGATAACGAAGCGAATATGCAACTTGGCAACACTTGAGCATTCCAGGCACGCACCACGCCCCCAACCACAGTCCCCGCCCCCTGGAAGCATAAAGAAAAATAATAATTCAACTTTATTTGTGCCACACACACATACTTATATATGTATGTATGTTTGTACATGCCTACACCTAAGATGCTTTTGCGAGGAAGAGGGACAGCGATAGCGGGATGCTGTAGTAGAGTGTGGAGTAGCGGGATCTTCCAGCTGTTCCCTGTCAACACCAACACAGAACAAATACAACAACAAGCATCCATGGTAAATTTAATCGAAAGCGTGTAATTGACCTCAGTAAATGGCGAGGAATGGGCGTGGAAATGGGAATGGAAATGAAAGTGGGGGAACAGTGGGGGAACAGTGGGCGAGGGCTTTGTTGGAAGCTTAGCCAACTGCCATCAAATCATTATCAGTTAAATAAACGACAGCCAGCAAGTTAAAAAGATAACGAAGCTGCAGAACAGAAGCTTCAGAGCTCCACAGCTCCACGGCGGCAGCAGCAACAGATGATATCTCTGCTACAGCTACAGCTACAGCGCCACCCCCAACTCCCCATCATGGTGGCTTTGATTCGGATTCACCCCCTTTTGCCACGCCCCCCGCCCCAATAGACAGACGTAAGCCGCCTCGTTTTATGCTAATTCAAATGGAAATGGAGCCAGTCAGCAGCTGCTCGCCGAATTGAGAAGAGTGTACTGAAAAAAAACCTAAGCTACAAAAAATAATACAAAAAAAAACCAGAATAAATTCAGATTAATTTTGTCAGCTTGTATAAAAATATTTTAATCAAAGGTCGAGGTGGGGCAAAAGCAAAACCAAAGGACTTCTGCTTTAAGTACTAACAAAAAATGTTGCCTACTTTTTAGGACCTGCTCTATAATTTGATTGCCATTTTGTAATTAAGTCAGTTTTAAAATTATAAATAGTTTTAAAAGTATTTTAAATTGGCTCTTCAATAGATGGTAATTTTTGGATTATGGTTGGGTTAAAACATTTATTTTTTAAGCATTTCCAAAATCATTTTTTTGTTCTATTGACACGTCATTAAGGTTCGCGAAGAAAATATTTATAATTAAATATAATGTATATATTTCTATCTAAGGTTTCTATGAACCAAACATTTAATAAACTTTTAATATAAAATATCCGTTTAAGTATCTTTAAGATAAAAATTTTAAGTATCTTCAAGATAAGATTTAAGATCAAGATTTTAGTATTTTCAAGATACAAACTTTTGTATCTTCTGTTTACAGATCGATACATTTTTAAAGTGGGTGGGTATATTTTCTGTTGGATTCCATTATTAACTTCTGTAATATTGAACCCAAATTTTTCTCAGTGCTCCGGGGAATGGGAGGAGATGAGCCGCGGATGAGGAGCACCACAAGTTGTCAACGGCGTCGCCAAAGTCGAAAGCAAAAGCAAAAGCTCGTTTCATTATGCGACGGGCGCTGGGGCAGTGGGCGTGGCTGGTGGCTGGCTCCCTGATCGGGCTCACAGATAGAGATAGCCGTGCTACATATGCAGATGTACGGGATGCGGATTCCGGCGAACGGAACACGGAATACGGAATACGGAATACTGAGCACGGAGCATGGATCCCAGGAGCTGTGGACTCTCGACTCGACTCGCTGGCATTCCTTGTAAGGCAAATTCGCCATGATTTTCATATAATTTCCGCATCATAAAGCTGCGAAAGTAATTTTCCACTTGAAAGCACAGCGCAGCCAAAAAGTGTGAAGCTATTGGATGGGGATGGGGAGGGAGTGGTAAAAAGAGGCTGGGCTTGGGGAGGGGTCAGACATTGGTCCAGGCTAAGACCTCAAGCTGTCTGTGCCCTATGAGTGTGTGCTTTTGTACCCCCTAGTTGGAAAGCCCCAGGGTATGTTACATTTTAAGTAAGATAGTTAGGGAAAAGAGCAGAGAAAATTGGTATCTCAACGCCCACAAATTTTTAATAAAAAACTCTAACTTATTACCGCTTTTTAAACCCCCAAACACACAATAAAAACTTATTTTCATGCAATTTTTAAGTTATTTCTTGTTAAGTTTATCAGGTTGTAATATAAAAATGTTGTAAACATGAAATAAAAATAAAATTTATTCTGAAAATGTAAAACTCTTATCTAACCACAATAATCTCCGGTTCAATAATCTAAAAATTCTTTTAGTATTTCATCCGGGATTTCAAGAAAGTTGAATGATAAAAAGTAATAATTTATATGCATTTTAAATACTTCTATATACAAATTTAAATACAGATTTTTATGTAGGCCATTGTTAATTGGTTAAAAGGTTATATTGTATATATCAGTTTTTTACTAGGTATTCCAAAGTCTTAAGTGCCCTTACAGTTCATTGTAGTTTTTGTGTCTGTTTGTTGGGTAATGTCGATGATGGTAGCTTGTTTTTTGGCACATTGAACATTTGGTGTTGTCACCTTTTGGGTGAAGCACATGCAAATAAGCAGGCAAAACAGGACAAAGACGGAAAACCAAGGCCAATTCAGGCCGAGATTCCTGGGCATTAAATCGAGAGCATCATTTGGGGAAGAAGGTGGGGAGGCGAAAAGTGGGTGGCTGGGGGTGGGGTTGGTAGCAATGACATCTCTTTAAGGCGACATCAGATTAGGCTAAGCAGCTGGGCCAACACACACACACACACACTTACACACAGCGGGAAAAAGCGTCACACACACAGAGACAATAGGGAGTGGCAAATTTCATTATGCGGCTCACGTGCGAGACAACCAAATTCACTGGGAAATAAAGAAAAAAATGTCGAAAAGAAAAGCAGAAACCGAAAAACAGAAGAAAAAAAGTAGGAAAAAAGAAAAATACAAATACAACACGAAGGGGGATGGGGTGGGGGTGGGAGGAAAAAGTTGGAGGAATATCGGAAGGAAGCAGCAATAGAAAACGTACAAAAGCGAAACACGCAACCAAGAAGACGAGGCACCAGGCTCCAAAAAGAGGAGATTTCATCTTCTTCTTCAGCTCCGGCTCCAGCTCCTGCTCCTCGCTTTCCCTACCCCCTCGATTTGTCCTGGCAGCCAGGAAGGAAGTCAGTCAATGCCCGCAGCAAAAAGGCCAAAACACAAAAAAAAAAAATCAACAATAAGCGACAAAGTAGAAACAAAAACAAAAATACAATGTAAACACAGTACCTACAACCTAAAAACAATTAACTAAGTAAAATCAATTCTATCAAAAGACAAACAATAAGGAATGAACTGTAGCAGTCAGTGTTCAAGTAATTTAAAAATCTAGAACACTAAATAATTTCAATGTTTTTTATTTGAAAAAAATGCTAAATTACCTTCAATAATATTACCGTTTTTTTAAAGTTCCAAGAGACTTTTGTTTGGAGGGTGTTTAAGAAATTTATACACCATAATTTTTTAATAACAAAACAAACACTTTTATTAAAGAGTAATAAGTGTATTTATGTACCATACGTTTTATAATAAGAGTAAAACACCTTTTTCTTGTTATCCGTAATTTTTTTTCAAATATATAACCAGGAAACATTGAATGAGTTATAATAAGCTTTAGAAACATTTTCTAATTTGGAAGGACAAAATCTTAATTTTTGATTTTACAGCTTTTTTAAAATTGTCAAGGTATTTAAAAGAAATACATTTAAATAATTTTAAGCACATTTACATAAAAAGGATGTAAAACCTATGAACACGCTGCGGATGAGTGATATTTCTAAACTAAGTAAACAAACACAACTAAGTTTTAGTATACATATAATTTACTATTGAGTGTTTACTGTCCCAGGAAATTGAGGGCGGAGAAAATGGGAGGGAGGTGCCCTTAGAGTGACTAGCGAAATGCCCTAAAACCTACAGCACACGTAGATAAATTTGAGTAATTCCTGCAGGTGAAAACGGAAACGAAACAAAAGTAAAAGCAAAAGAGCAAACTAAGGTCTCATCTCAGAGGGGGGAAAAGAAAAAGTTTTCCGGGCGGGAAAAGCGAGTGGAAATGGAATGGAAGACAGGCTGTGACAACATCTGGTTGTTGTTGTTGTTGCTGACGCTGCTGAGCTAATTACTAATTTAATATTCCATGCCCATTGACCCTCACAAAAACAGCTCGGTTATCTGCTTGTTGTCTAAAGTCTCACATTAATTATCTTATCTAATCGGACAGTGCAATAAGTTTCAGTTTAAGTTAGATTAGTTGCTAAGTAGTAGCTGGGCTTCTCTTAGAGATACGTTTTGGATACCTTGCCAACAGCCCATTGGGAATTAGTAATAAGGCGAAAACTAAACAAAGCAAAAAGACCACATATATAAATGTACACAGAGAAAGTGCATTATTTTATTCATTATATCCCAAACAAAATAATAATCATTTTAGATGGTTATTGGCAAAAGAAGCTGCTTAGGACTTTTAAATATTGTAAATCTAAAACTTTTATGGCACTCTAAAGTATTTTTACCCCTCAATAATTGACTTGAACAACTTTTATTAAGTACTACATGTTAAGTTTTTCACCTCAACTATTTTCCCCCTCAGAAGCCCTAATTTAAATAGATTTTTCCACAGTTTCCGTATACCCTTTCAACACGCTTCAAGTGCCGAGTGCACAAAAAAAGTCTAAAAATTTAAATATATACTGAAAAAGCGGCTGAGACTGAGACGCAAATCGTTGGGGATTTATCAGCCAAAGGGAACGGCAGCAAGAACAACAATAAAAGCGAGGAAAAAACGAAGAACAAGCTGGAGAGCAGGGAAAACTTTTTGTATATGGCCAAGTTGAGGCTGAGTTGAGTTAACAACGTTACGTTAACTCCTCAGCTCCCCTAACTTTTTGGGTATTTAGCGGCAATCGATTTTCGTTGATTTTTCGCCACCCTCCTGCCCCCCCCAAAAAAAAAAGGAGGCAATCTCGCCTTTGGATCTCTGGGTTGCCACCCACACCCACCTCCCAATTTTCCCCAGGAACGTGTGAGTTGCAGGCCTGACCTTTCAACCTTTTCCCAGAGCCAGCACGTGGCCGTAGTAGAATCGGAGCAGCGAGTCCCAAAAATTCACAGAGGCATCATCATCATCAAACCGGAGCGGGAATGGCAACTCATCATCATCATTGTAGTCTGCAAAGTTTATTTAGGCAAAGCGCTTCACTTTTGGCTACACTCTTCAATTTTATGGCAACAAATTTGCATCGTAAAAGATACACCCCCCTCCCCAACCCCACACACACACTAGCCTCCAAATTACCCCCCCAAAAAACCCCAGCATCCACACACACACAAACGATAAAAATACAAAAACGTTTGTTTAGGCACGCCCTCTCTTTCTATCCCTCGGAAAAACCAGTCGTAAACTAAGGACAAAATCGTAAAAAGTGAGCAGTTCATTTAAATTTTTAATATTTAGGCTACCTACAGTACAGTGGCTGCATCCCCCACTTCCCATCCCCTTCATCGCATCCCTAACCGTAACCTCAACCGTAGCCTTAACCGTATCCATCATACCGATTCACTTACTTTTGTTTTATGGTCCAAACATTTTCGGCCATCATCTCTAAGCAAAAATCAGAATACACTCAAAATATCAGTGTAAAAAAGTTTTTAGGAGACTTTTTCTTAACACTTGTTGTATTCTTTTTACAGCTTTGAAAGTTGTTGGGATGTTGGAGATGTTGGGGTTTTGAAGAGGAGTTTTGCTTGTTTTTTTTAAGCTTAAAAATACTTCCTATTTATTGGTAAAGTTAAAAGTTTAATAAATTATTATGTTACCTAATTTCGAAAGATAAGTTTTTATATTTTATTTGATTTGTTTAGCCCTTAAACAGTTATCTTATTGACAAAAAACTTAAAATACATTTTGGAAAGTCTTTTAAATTTTTTTTAAACTTAATAGTTCCAGATTCTAATACACAATAATTTAAGTTAAGAGCTTTTGTTTAATCAATACCAAAATATTACAAAAAATAATTGGAAACGAAAACAGCTACCAGAACTTGAAGAACTTTCTTTATGATATTTATTTAATAAGAAAATATTACGAAACGACTCCTTTTTGAAAGTTATTCAATCAAAAATATAAGCTGTTCTTAGAGTGTGAAAAGGAGGCAGACCCAAATGGGTCTTCTTTATCGTTTTGAATTTATGCCTTTAATTAAATACAAAATCTACCTAGGATTCATCTTTCTGGGCAACTTTTCAGTGGCATTCCTTTACTTAATAACAGGCCATCAAATAGAGTTGTATTTCTGTGGGTTATATTTATACGGAGCATCCCCTACCCGCCGCCCGCCCCGGCTTGCCCCCTTGAACACGCACTCAGGATTTATTTTCACATTTATATGAGGCTGCGGGGGGCGTGGCGAGGCGCTGGAGAGGGTATGTAAATTTTTCAGTAAAAATTCACTTCGTGATAATGGATTTTCCATGTCGCATACGCCGCAGTCGCTGTCGCTGTCGACGTCGCTGCCTGCACGACAAATACAATCTGCTCCAGGGCCTCCAACCCACCTCCCCCATCCGCCCTTCGGAAAATCCCACCCCCACTCCTCAACCTCTCCACAGCAGCCAGGGCGACAATTACCTCCCCCCTGCATCCTGTGGAGCTGCTCCTGTTCTGGTTTCGGGTTTGCTGGGGCATGATAGATGACAAGTCTCGGTAGGTGTACGGGTTTGACTGTGTGTTTGGCAACTTCTTGGGCACTTGAGGGTCCCGAGCATGTTTTCAAATTTGAATTTCCATCCGCACCAAAACTCACATGAGTACAGTACAATCTGCTGATGCAAGATTTATCCATAGCCATTTTTCATAATACTTAACTACCTTTTTGATAGATTGTTCCATAATTCTAAAAAGTAAACGTTTAAGATAACCTCAAGTTGTCTGGTTTCTAAAGTTAAGACTCTGTACTCAAAAAAAAAAATAAAAGGGAATTACGCTGAGTAGGAAAATGTAAATAAGCAAAACAAAAAAAAACTAGTAATCAAATTTACTGTGAAAAATAAATTATTATTATTAAAAAAATCAATTTGTTTTTTTATTAACAAATCATCAAGTGCTCAAACTTTAATTTGTATAGCAACTAAATATTTAACAAAACTAAATGCAGAACAAGCGAACTCGTGTCCAAATAAAAACATAATTTTCGAGCGCTTACTGTAACTGACTTTTGTCAGTTCATGTATGCTGCTTAAATATGCAAAAAATTATACAAAGTTGGCAAGATTTTTGCTTTCGCTTTCGCTGAGAATCAAAAGGTTGCCCGGCTCTGATTTAGATTTTGACTTGGGCATCCTTGGGTGGCTCTGCATGCTTACACTCCCCACTCCAACCATATATCAACTTCCCCGACCATCACGCCTCCCTTTGTGGTCTCAATTAGGTGGCCCGTTTGAGGCTCGACTTCCGCTTGTCGTTCTGGCTTCGTGTTATCTTCGCCAGGCTAGCATACATACTACCAAAGAAAGCCGCAGGCCAAAAGGAAATGGCATTGCCAGCCCGGAAAATCCATTTGGGCGCTCCAGATTCTCTTAAAGGACTTTCTCCCTTGGCTTAAGTTCTCTTGAAATAAATCCTCCTTCTCTTGATAGCCCTCTCTTACTTCCTTCTCTTCGTCTGCAGTTATTTGTTTGTTTTTCTTTTATTATTATTAAAGTTACATATGAACTTAATTGATAATGAATTTTTTTTATAGTTTTTCTTTGCTTTTTTTGTTTGTTTTTTAATAATTTTATTCGCTTTTTTTATTTAATTTTAATCAGTAATATTAAACTTTTTGTATTTCCTTATTTTCTTTTTTATAATTTTTGTTTTTGTATGAATCGCTGGCCCGCCCCGCGCTTCCCCGCTCGCCTTTGCTTTTCCTGCTGCTCATGCCATACTGCTACTTTTATGCTGCTGCTCCTGCTGCTGCTACTGCTTCATCGTAATCTTCATGTTTTGTCGTGGTCGTCGGTCGTCTGCTGTTGCTTCTGCTGCTCGTCCTGGCGTTCGTCCTTTCGTCCCGTGTAGTCCTTTGTCAACCCCTCCGCCTATGCACACATCACGTCAAATTCCATGAGTCCATCCATCCATCATTTCTGCTGCTCCCTGGCTTTCTGCTGCGGCGCTTAGTTCGTTATTTTTATAAATTAACAAATTTAGCTAAGTAGTTGTAGTTCTTCTTGTTGCTTGCTTGTTGGTTGTTAGTTGGTTGGTTGGTTGGTAGGTTTGATTGGATTGTATCATCGTTTCTGTATACTACTCCTGCTCCTCCCCTTTATCTTTGATATATCTTTTCTGTCCGCCGCCCCCGCTGGCGACATTTCATTTTTTTATTTTAACTGTGGGCAACAACAATAACTGTTCAATGCATTTCGTGTGTTCTCGACTATTATGGTTACTTTTCTTTTTCCTTGTTTATACAATTCTCCACTTGTCTCTGTTTAAAACGATCGCCACAAAACAAATGCATTGAGGTTTTAGTTTCGGGTTTTTTTTTATGGTATTTTTTTTTTCGACAGCACTTGCCATTTTGTTTATTTTGTTGCTGCTGGTTGGATTTGTATATATTATATATTGTTTCGGTTCTTGTTGTTGTTATAATGCGATGTAATATGTGTAAATGTAAGCTGCGTAGGTGCTAGCAATCCAGCTTAAAGGAAATAATCGGGTGTTCTTCGTGTAACATGAGGTTCCCCGCGCCTGGGTGCTGGATCAAATTGTAGGCTAAAAGGAATAAGAGAGATTAGTCAGACATTTTTCACTCGAATGCAACGAGGAAATGCAACTGCACTCACAATGAAAATTTAAGTGAATCATCCAGTTCCATGAGGGCCGCTTGGTTGCCACAACGGTAGCAATAGTTTGGCGCTGAGAATATTGTGACCACGTTGCGATCGTGACACCAGTTGTAGCCCTCCATTACCAGTTGATGGGCACGCGACACGAGTGTCAGGCCGTTTGTGTTGTTAAAGGTTTCCGAAATGTCCTGAAAGAGTTCGGAAAATTCGTTAATATTCATAACCATGATTATTCACATTTAATTCTTTTGATTAACTGGCTTATTTTGTCCTCTTTAAATATATTCTAATGAACATTTAACCACACACCTAGGTGCACTTGGTGCACGATTTAGTTACTTAAGTGCCCCACAGTTTGAAATGCACCAAATTAATGACTGTATATCAACGCAAGGGTTTAATTGCAATAGATTGTGTTATCAGTGGGCGCATTTCGGCAGTAAATTCCGATTAATGATTGCTGATTGTAGATTTTATCGGCTGAATGCTGTGATTAGTGATAAAGGCTACAATCATTATCGAATCAAAGAGAGAACAAGCAAGTACTGATTGCCTCCTTTGTAGTGTGTCCTTATTTTGAATGAAATTCTGTATTTATATCGTAAAACAATATTATATCATATTATTTTGAATTAAAAATAAGAACAACTTATTTTAATAGTTTAGAGTAATGTATTTATAGCCTAAATTTTCTTATACTTTGAAATTTATAGTATTTTTTCGCAAGTTATACAACCGATAATAAAACAAAGAAAACTGATGGACAGCAGCTATAGTAATAGATTATATTTATGGGCCGTTATCAGTGCTTAAAAAAGGTCGTTTGCTAACTTGTTCAAGTATAGTATTATTTCTCAAGAAGTTTAGCAAGGTGGAATATTTTTCCCTGAAATAGTGGCACGCCTTATTACTTGTTACTTAATAAACCCTTCGTGCTCTTGAATTTTTCGCAGCCCTTAAAAAGCAAACGTTTTGAGATAACCATTAAGTAAGAAAATAATTTAACAAAATATACACGACATTTGCAGTTTCAGCTTTAAAATTAAACCAGCCAACCAAAAATATTCTTGTAAAGTGGCCATCCTGCAGACGGTACTCACCTGTCCAAAGGTGTAGCCGGCGCCGCGAGGCGAGATTCCCCAGCCGCCCCTGTCATCGGGATCGGACCAGAGCAGATCGCACATGGGACCCTCGTGGGGGACCTCCTGCAAGCGGTCCAGGGCCCGGATGTGGTCCAGACTGTCGATCGAGGGACTGAGGCCGCCGTGCAGGCAGAAGATCTGCCCATCGACGAGCGCGGTCAGCGGCAAGTAGTCGAACAGATCCGTGAAGTACTTCCACACGTTGGCGTTGCCGTACTTGCGCAGACACTCGTCGTAGAAGCCGTACACCTGTGTGATCTGGCGCGACTCGTGGTTGCCGCGCAGGATGGTGATGCGCTCACGGTAGCGGACCTTCAGGGCCACCAGCAGGGTTACGGTCTCCACGGAATAGTAGCCGCGGTCCACGTAGTCGCCCATGAACAGGTAGTTGGTGTCAGGCGACTTTCCGCCTATCCGGAACAGCTCCATCAAGTCATGGAACTGGCCGTGGACGTCGCCGCATACTGTCACCGGGCATTTGACCTCCTGCACATTTGACTCCTTGGAGAGGATCTCCTTAGCCTGTAAAAGAAAAAGGGAAAATAACAAGTGATCAGAAAATTGTTTGTGGATTTAAACATGAGTTCTCTGTAAAGTGATTTAATAATTTACACAAAAAAAAGTGGTTTCGTCTGCATGATTTTTTTTGAAACGGTCGTAATTTTCAAATTTTAATCTTCATCTCAGCTAATAAAATGAGCTTCTAAAGCACTGATAAAATAAGCACCAACGCAATGACAAATTCAAGTAACATTAAACTAAATTAATAACCTTTGGAGCTTAATCGTTATCTCTTCTGGAACTAGTTAGCAAACATGGGAAACTAGCAAATCGATTTTTGTTATAGATCAAAATCTATTCCAGGGTCAGAGGAGATAAAGAAAACGATTGGTACGTTGTACATTATTCACTACACTGACGCAATGACTCAACGCCAACACTTGAAGTGAATTCTAAAAATAGCTTGTAACTAGCAGAGAAGATAAAACATTGGATATAGGCTAAGTGCAGTGCCTTAGACTAGCCGAATGTTTTTCAGATAATTCGAGAACATGAAACTGTTCTCTTTAACATTGAACAAGGATTTGAACAGCAAATAGAAGCTCAAACTCTTATACGAAATACGTGATTCATTATATAGGAAATAAACTCGCACATAAAATCTAAAAGAATAAACACAACGTGCCACGGTAAATGGAAATATTCAAAATGGTTTTTGTTAAACAGGTGGTTTGTTTGCCTAGCCAACTTATCAATATAACTTTGTATGACACACTCAACATAAAAAGACAACATTATGAGATAAAAATAAAAGTTACCCAAAATTATTAAAAGCTTAACCCTTTCATCCCCAACTTTTTCCCTGTATAATTAAAATTTTCTTTTTTATTCTATTCGTTTTTATTGGCCTTAGAAGTATTTGAGCAAAAATTTTAAGGTGCCACGCCCACTAGTTTTGGCGCTAGTGGGCGTTACTTGTTGTATGAAAATTTTTTTAAAATTGAAAAAAAAAATATTTTAACTTTACCATAATTTAGCTAAATTATTGATTAACAATATTGTATATTTACTTTTACCCTTTTTATAGTAATTTTATAGAATAATCACTAATTTTTAAAAAGTCTTAGCTGGCAAAAATCAGTTTTTCCCCGACGCACGTTCAGCTTTTTGAAAATATTTCCGTCGACTGATTTCAAAACTAAAATGTTATTGTTTATACTTTGAGTTAACACATAAAAGTACCGTAAAATCGAAGAATGAGCAGACTATAATAGAAGAAACGATTACCGTTAACCGTTAAACATTTGAAATTGCCCACAGGCAACGCTGGGGATGAAAGGGTTAAATGTGTCAAAAAGCCCCAAACAGTATAGTAAATATCTTTAAGTTCCCCATCTTGTATTCTTTCCATTTCTCATAATTCGGTGAATGGTGCATGACACGACAAAATGTCTAAATAAAACAGAAAGTATTGAAGAAACCAAAAGTGATTTTCAAAATAAATGGCAACTTGCTCAAAAGATAAAATCAAAGGGCAAGGTCAGTTGTCAAGAAAAATAAAAGTTCGAAGAACCTGGTGGTTCTCTCATCGAATTATTAATAATTTGCTTATATCTCAGAGAGTTTTCAGGTGCTAAAAACAACACGTGAAAACCAAAACAAAGCAAAAGAAGAGATAAGGTACATACTAATAATGTGTAAGATTTTGCGAAATTGGCTTAATGTTTTAGTAAAACTTTTATATCGCTAGAATTGCCTTATACATTTTGTCAATAACATATGAATATGCCCAAAAACAATCATGTTTTAAAGCATTATATCGCCTTGTATTTCATATCGTAATTAACTGATGAAATGTGTCATTAAATGTTCAAAGATAAGACGATTATGAATGACCTGATAAAATTAGCTTTGAATTTAGCAATTCATCGTGAAATGCTTCTATCGTTTCTTGTCTTGATGTTTCAGTTACTACATAATTTTAAGTTTGAAGACTAAAAACCAATCAATTTTTAAAATAGATAATAATATGATAATTTTACTGCACTCTTAGTGTAGAAATATTAAACAATATAATATAAACAATATCAGACAACAGTAAAATAAACCAGTGTTGTTTTTAATTTTATTTAAAAACCATTTTAAAAATAAGATAGTTTAAAAAATATTTGGAACACTAGTTTTCTTTTAAAACGTTTTTAGATGCGCCTAAAACCTAATAAAATGTTCACGTTTGGGGTGAACATGACAACAAACCCGTTTCTGCCAAGCTGTAAATGAACCGAGATGAACCAATAAATATTCGCATAAGTGCAACTAGTCTTCCTTGTTCTTCTGGCATTTCTTATAATTATCAGCTGATGAAATGGGACATGACGGCAAGTTCCGGGGGTTAAAACCGAATCCGGTGCAGCAAATGGACGATTTTTGCGCGAGCCAATTAGATTTTTTTGCCATATGCACATTAAACATTACCTTGGGAGGCTGTTGCTTCCGCTTAGCCAGAAAATCGAACATAAAAGAAAATAAATATTATAAACTCATGACGAGGCCAGCACACCCATACAAAAACAAATACAAACACTGATGCAGCCGCGGCTCTTCTCTCTTCTTTCCGCTCTCCCTTTTCTTCATTTTCTTCTAACAAAAAGGAGGAAGAGCAGAAGAGCCAAAGAAGACGCACCCGCGAAGAGCGGAGAACGTTCTTCTGGGCCAGAGATTCGATTTTAATGGGAACACAACCAAATATTTGGGTGACGCAAACATAACCCCACTTACTCCCAAATCAATGAATTGTTATCTGTCTACCCCTCTCCCTCCCCCTCTCACTCTTTCTGTTTGTTTGTGTGCGCGCGCCCGATGAACAAACGGTAAAATGGGCAAATTAAAAACAATTGATATCAAAAGTGTTTAATTGAATTGAATATTGCTGCTGGGTATAAAAAACAGAGCAGAGCCACAAATACCAATGCAAGTGCATTATTCTAGATACGATACATAGATACATATTCTAGAGGGGCGCACACACCGACACACACACAAAAACATTAAGTAATATTTACTCAGCGGAAAACATTTTAACACCGGGGCCTGCGAATTTCCAGCGGACATACATAACAACAACAAACACGCACTAACTCACAATCGCTGGCTAAGCTAAACAATTGTTTTGTACGGAAAATACACAAAAAATAAATATCTTGCCCAGGTTTAGCCCATTAGACCAAAGCGCTCCTCTAGCTGTCGCATTCACACACGCACTTGCTCCTAGGGCCATCTCGCTCGCACTTGCGCGTGTTAAACGCGGCGCTTGGCCGTTGGAATTTACCAATATTCCAATATGGCGACGCAAGCCGCCGCTACTGTGCGAGCGAGAGCGTCCGACGTGAATCACGCTCTCCCATTTAGCGAGAGCGAGAGGGACCGAGGCACGCAGAGGAGCACCATTTGCAAAAAAACCACTCGCATGCAATGACGAAAATTATTTTTAAACATCCTATTTGAACGGGAAAATGGGCAAGGACCGGGCCTTACCTTGTCGCAGAGGGTGCGAACTTGTGTTTCTGTCAACTGATTGCATTCGTTCAACTGCTCAATCCATTGATCAAGATCTTTTGTTGTTGCTTTATCCTCCATCGCAGTTGTGGTGGAAGAAAAAGTCTCGTCGATCTTTGTCGATTCAATTTTGACGGCTTTTATTCAACTCGGGGGTGCAGGAAAATGTACAACTTTCGTTGTGTTCTGTCGCCAGACGCGAATTCACTTCTTTAGCTCCACACAAATGCTCGTGCCCACTCGAATCAGGCAGTAAATTCCGTCGATTCGGGCGATTTTCCTCGTATTTTTTGTTCACAAAAGCGACGACGACACGATAGAAAAAGACTGCCCTCGGTGTGACCGTTTGCCGATTGCGATGGAACGATGAACATGTGTGTATCGATTAGCAGTGGATGTTTAAAAATACTAAAAAATGACAAGGTTCGTCCTATCGTGTTGTATTTTTTTATCGAACCGTATTTTAATTATCTGTCCCGAAATCTTAATAAATCCAAGAAAAATAAAAAGTTGAGAAAAAGTTATTATAGTAAATAAAAAGCAGTACTGTTTGGGCTTTCAATAGTTTTGCACATAACATATTTTTAGTTTTTGCTAAAATTATCTTTTAAAATCTCATCGATTTTATCTTTTATTTTATATCACAGCATTCCTTTTTTTTTTGTGCTCTATTTTCTTGAATGTCTAGAAATGTTACTGTTAATATATTTTCCCCATAACAAGATCAAGTTAAAAGAACATTTACAACTTGATTAAAAATAAAATACCAGAACAGCGTAAAAATATCGATACTTTTAAGCTTACCAACACTAAAACCGTTTTGACAGTTGGTATCTTAGCGAACACTGGAACCGGAACTGCCTCTTTTTCTGCCAGCTTGCAGCGCCGTTGGACGTGTTTCACCCGCGCTCTGTTGCAAACCAATATTAAACCAAGATGTCCGAGACACTGCAATTGCGCGGTACCCTGATTGGCCACAATGGCTGGGTCACCCAGATCGCCACCAACCCCAAGGACCCCGATACCATCATCTCGGCCTCCCGTGGTGAGTGTTTTGTGCGGAGCCCCCGAGAAATCACACGTGGTTGGGCATCACTGGGCAGTTGTTAATGAAAACCATCGCCCTGACTTGCAGACAAGACCCTGATCGTGTGGAAGCTGACCCGCGACGAGGACACCAACTACGGCTACCCCCAGAAGCGTCTCTACGGACACTCGCACTTCATCAGCGACGTGGTGCTGTCCTCCGATGGAAACTACGCCCTGTCTGGCTCCTGGGATCAGACCCTCCGCTTGTGGGATCTGGCTGCCGGAAAGACCACTCGTCGCTTCGAGGGACACACCAAGGTGGGATAAGTTTCCAATTGAATTTAGTTCGTTCAGGGACTTGAGACTTTTCACATTATCCGATTTGTACCGGCGAATGGCTGGAAGTAAGGTTAGGAGTGAGGTTAGGTATCGCCTTTGCCGCGTACAAATCGAAAAAGAATATATATTGCGCCTATGCGAGGCAGAATTACTGGTTGACATCTGTACGTACGCTTCTCCCTTCGCCCGAGTCTCGGCTTTAAATTGCTTGAAGCTCTCTCGTAAGTAGGCAAAAAATCACTGATACCTATTGATCCCGTATTTATTTATATTTAATATTTACTGACTGGGTTGGATTAAAGGTTTTTTTCTTTTATTACATTTTTGAATAATGTCAATGCATAGTAATGTAACTTTTTCAAAATATATACTATATAAAAAACTATATTTTTGTATAGTTTTTATTTACTATAACTTCTTAAAGTCATCTCAAACTTTAATTATTTTTTAACATTTTTATATTATAAAAATAAATTATTTCTTCAATATTGATTTTGAATAAATATTTTTTTGCTAGCTTAGTTAGCTTCCGGAGCCTTAAAAACCTTGTTTAAAATAAACAAATAAAAAGACACTTTCGAAATTGTTTTTTTAATTTTCTTTAATCCAATCAGTCAGTGGAATCCCAGTTGATGTCATACTCTTATTAAAAGCATTTAATTACCTTCAACTAATAGTACAAATCTCTTCGCATTTTAGGATGTTTTGTCGGTTGCCTTCTCGGCCGATAACCGTCAGATCGTGTCCGGCTCTCGGGACAAGACCATCAAGCTGTGGAACACCCTTGCCGAGTGCAAGTTCACCATCCAGGAGGATGGCCACACCGACTGGGTGTCCTGCGTGCGTTTCTCGCCCAACCACTCCAACCCGATCATCGTGTCTTGCGGCTGGGATCGCACCGTGAAGGTCTGGAACTTGGCCAACTGCAAGTTGAAGAACAACCACCACGGCCACAACGGCTACCTGAACACCGTGACCGTCTCTCCCGACGGCTCCCTGTGCACCTCCGGTGGCAAGGACTCCAAGGCTCTGCTGTGGGACCTCAATGACGGCAAGAACCTGTACACCCTGGAGCACAACGACATCATCAACGCCCTGTGCTTCTCGCCCAACCGCTACTGGCTGTGCGTCGCCTACGGCCCCTCGATCAAGATCTGGGATCTCGCATGCAAGAAGACCGTGGAGGAGCTGCGCCCGGAGGTCGTCTCGCCCACGTCGAAGGCTGACCAGCCCCAGTGCCTGTCCCTGGCCTGGTCCACCGACGGCCAGACCCTGTTCGCCGGCTACTCTGACAACACCATCCGCGTCTGGCAGGTGTCGGTTTCGGCTCACTAAATCACTGACTATTGTATTGGTCGCCAAAATATTTGTTTAACGTTAAACAAAAATAAAATTTAAGCGTCTACAATTCAGAACGAACTATGTCATTTTCTAGTGGGAATTAAAAAACAGACAGCTTGTAAGGGGGAGAGAGATATTAATAAAGAGGGGTTATTTAATTTAGGTCAAGGCTATATTTTTAAAAAAATTTATTATTAATTATTAAATAATTTTAAAATATTTTTTTTAATATATTTTATTTTTTTTTTTAAAATTTTTATAAATATATTTTTTTTTTTTTTTTTTTTTAAAAAAAAGGGGGGCCGATACCAATATTAATAAAGAAAATAAGAAAATTAAAACAAAAGCCATTTAATTTTTTCATATGGGATGTAACAAATCTTTAAAGTAGACTTCTTGCAAAAGTTTATGAAGTATAATCAAAGAAAAACTAATTAACTACAGACTTAATTCTTTTTATAACATTACGTTTGATGCTTGGGATCTATAAAAAAAATAAATCAATTTATTTACTCCCCTTCCCAATTTAGTTAAAAAAACAAACTTAAGGATTTAAGTAGCAAAACGAAGTTGCCATTTTTTATTTGAAAAACATTTCGATAAGTTAGAAAATGTTTTTATTTTACAAGTATAACAAATAAATTAAATAAATAATTACGTTTGATGATGCTTCTTTGTCTGTGACAGTGACTGTGATGGCTTTCGTGTGTGAGTTGGGGGGAAAACAATGTGCACGGCAATGTGGCGGCGGATGCAAATATAATTTGTACAAAACAACATGGGCTAACAAACAACCTTAATTAAGATCAAGAAAAATGAGAAACGCAATTCCAAGTGATTTATGTATGGGTATGTGTGTCTGTGATGAATGAATTCTGCCTTTGGATCAGTAACAAAATAACAAAAGTATTTAGCAAAACGCCTAACTAGAAATTTTGGGCACTTTTGTTTGTTTTTTCTTTGGGAGGATAAAAATTTGGGAGGGAAAGCTAAAGAGCATTTCTATGCAGGCACTCTAGTGTTTTGTTTCTCATTTGGTTTTGATTGAATTCGAGCGTTGCACAACTGCAGGTGCAACTGGATGAGATTTGGCTGGGACTTTAAGCGATTCATCTCCTGATTTTCCCGCCGAGCCACCAATCTTGTAGACATCGTTCTTAAAGACGATCACCAAGACGGTGATGTTGTCCACAGAGCCTCGTTTGTAGGACTCCATGGTCAAGGATTTGGCTCCAAAGTCTGACTCCTTCAGATGCTCCTGGACAAAAGTGCAGGCCTCCTCGTTGCTGAACGTGTCCCAGAGGCCATCGGAGGCCAGTATCAGAAAGTGGGGCCTTTAAATAAATAAAGTATTAGCTACAGGTTTAAAACATACTCCTAATGAAACATTGTCTGTATTTTAGATTCAAATTTTCTAGGTTTATTGCACTCACTTGTGGTCGTTCAGTTCGAAGGTCAAAATGTCCGGCGTAGCAATCACCAGATTCTGTAAGCGTGTGGTTAAAAATAAAATTAAGATTAGCACGGAAGCTGAAAGCTGATTGGGATGAACCCATTTCCTACCTTATCTTTCAGTGGGTAGTCCCCCAGAGCACGTGACGTTGCCAAGACGCCGGCCACTCGCCAGACGCCTCGGAAGGCGATGAAACCGCCAGCATCGTGGATCCTCTTTCGCTCGCGCACCTGCTGCGGCTTGTGATCGAAGGACAAGGGAATGGCGATTCCACGGGAATCGTACATGACGCCCCGGGAGTCGCCGACATTGGCCACAATCAGCTTGGAGCCTTGGACAATGGCTATCAGGGCGGTGGTGCCCGCAATGTTGGTCTGAAGAGAAAAAAAACAATCTGGTTATACACATGTGTAGTTTAGGAAGCTAAAAGAGTCACTTACAGCTCTCTTGGCCTGCTCCACCAATTTGTAGTCGGCCGACATGATCTCGTCCGTGATAAGTTTTCCGAAGTTAATACGTCCGTTTTCGATGTAGCACTTGGCTTCGTAGTTCGGAGGTGGCGCATTGCCTGCTCCACCGTTCTGCGCGTTGTTATTGTTGTTGAGGAAAGTGTCCTTGGCGGCTCCCACGTTTCCACTAGCTCTCATCGCCGAATTCAATTGGGCTGTATAAATATCAGCGATTGATGCCTCTGTTGTCTTTTGCTTAATTGCACTGCAATCAGCCGTGATGCTGTGGGCTTTTCTTAAACTATCCTTTCGTGCCACCGCTGCTGTTGGTTCGGTGTTCTCCTTGTTCGACTCCTTGCGGCTCTGCTTGCGAGCCAAGTAGGGACTTTTGTCGTAATCACCGGCAGCTCCTCCTTCGGTCTTCAGCAGCTTTGACATCTCGATGATCTTGTTGTAGATGTTCTTCACCAGCACATCCTTGGCAAAATCAGCGGCAAACTCACCGCCATGGCCATCGAAGACAGCAAAGAAGGAGATTCCAGTGTTGTTGTTGATGTTCTCCTCGATGATAAATCTGAAAAGTTCATCAAATGGTTATTAGTCAATAAGTTAATTAAAAATTGATTTAACCTAATTAACACTGTGATTTTTTTTCGTTTAAATTCGCAGATATTTTGCATTTTATTAGACCAAAAATATTTTAAATATTTTAAGAAACAAATTAAGTTCAGGTCATCATTTTATATCTTCTTTGTTTAACAATATTTTTTATGCATGTTGAGTGAAATAAGTCAATTTAAATAAAGATGTCTTAAGGGCAATGTCTATGAATAGGCCGTCTTTATGGGCCACATTTTGAGGAAAAAAAGCTATTTAAAATTGGACACATGGAAAAGATTAATTTAGCAATAAAATGTCCTATTACTTATGAAAGAATTTTTTTCTTGTAAATTGTAGTCAATGGATTTTTATCTATATTATTTGATTAAATAGGAAATCGAGCCAATTATACTGACCTATCCTCCATCCGGGGCCTGCGTCCCAGCACCGCAAAGGCGGAGCTTTGCTGCTTCATCTCCTCCCAGCTCTGATGGTCACCAGCACTGGCCGACATCTCCATCATCTTGACGGCCTTCTGGCGGCCCAGGGTGGCCTGAATGCGACCCAGGATGCTGCGGCTCCACACATCTACCGCTTGCAAATAGAGCAACAAGACAAACAGGATCAAGCCGCAGAAGATGACCTCCGGCCGCAGGACATACAGGCGGCACAGCTTCCATATGTACGCCAACGGGGAGTTGATGGACGAGAAGCCCACCGCAAATTTGGAAAGGATTTTCATATGCGATACGTATGTCTGATAGAAAACCTTATCTTCCAGTTCGTCGTCCATGGGAAATGTCGAGGTGTCGCTTTGATTTCTGCTCTGCCAATGATTTTCAAGTGAAACGCATGCGAGACTGTCAGCCGTGTCTGTGAGTGTGGGCGAGTGTGTTGTTTATATGCATGAAATAAAAAACGAAATTTAAATAAACAACAAAGGGGTTGGTCTTAAATATGCAATGCTTTCCCGTTTTTAATTCCTATCAAAATTGGGCGGAATCGGAAGTAATATTTGTTTCGCACTTTTCGATCTTGGAAATTTTTATGGTTTCAAAGACCTCTTCTTCATTTAAATTGATTATTTTAAAAGACTTTTAAACTCAGAATCTGTTGAAATCTTGGTTAAAAGTAAAAGTAAATAATATTTTAATAATTAGTCTAAATGTTTTAAGCATTAGAATAAACGTATTATTAATCAAATCTATGTCAAATATTTTTTAACATTTTATGACTTTTAAGAAAGTTCGTTTATTTACCACATTTAATGTCATTTGATGAATTAATTTTTAAGATAATAACTGAATTATTTTCAACTTATTTTACCGGTTAAAAAGTTACATGTTTAACCAAAATGGCAAAGAATGTTTAACCTATTTTTTGCAATTTGCAATATGCAATTTCGTAAATTCCGATTCGGCCCAATTTCGATGGGAAAGGTCGCAGATTGCTCGAAAACTGAAAATCCAAGCCCATTTGGGGGAAAACGTACTCTGGGGAAAAACACTTGACGCTGCACGTCAGTTGTCGTTGTCGTTTTCTTTTCGTTTTTCTTTCTTTATTTTTATTATTTTCCGCTGCCGCTGTCGCTGCTGCTCCCGTTTTTGTTATTCGTCCGCCTTTCGTTACCCTTCCTCTCGTTTTGTTCGTTTTCGCCGTGTCCCTTTTTCCTGCGTTCACAGGCGATCTTTCTGTGCTCGGTCGTCGCCTTCTTTCTTTGGCATTATATTTTGGGATATTCTTATTTTAAAAATAAACTCAGTTTCTTGCATAAAATCAGAACATCCGCACCGAGTGCGTGTGTGTGTGTGGTGTGCTCTATATACGTATGCGATTCGAGCACGTCGCACATCTGTCACGCGCGTCTGTGTGTGTGTGTGTGGGGATGTACGGGGATGTCGCAATAAATAAATAAATAAATAATTTTAAACGCACTGCAACACGAATGCCGCTCCAAACAATACCGATTCGCTTTTAATTAAAATAGAACCCGAAACTTGCACTTGTTGAGATTTACGCTGAAATATTATTGATGTGACATACGTTGCGGCAGCGGCGTATCGATAGGCTATCGAACTGTTATCGATAATCAGCAGGGGTACTCACGAAATTTGGGAAATGTTTGACAAACAATGAAAAAGCTGGGAAAATTTTATGATTTCAAAAGCATTTTCTACACTTTTCGCGTTACCTTGACCTTTAGCTTTGAAGTGGGCTTCTCTCCAACTGTACCAAACCATATTATTAGTAATTTTGTTATGGTCTTTAAATACCTGCCGAACTCCGTAAAGATCTTCGATAGCGGCGATCCATTTAAATCAACTTCCGGTTTTATAATTAGGACCCTTTGACCTCCTCAAAAAAATGTATGAAAAATTAATTGTCCGAAATTAAAAACAAAAACAAGCAGCACGCGACGCGCAGAAGAACTAAAACAAAACGGAATGGAATAAAATGGCAATGTTTGTACAGCATAAGTACCAATACTTTCAGAAATTTACATACAGTAAAGATTCGTTAACTTGAAATTGAAAAGTTTTAAAAATTTAAGCAGAGTTTTGGTAAGATTTTAAGTTACCTCAGTTATAACATTACCAATAAATTTTTTTAACTACAATTTTTTTAAATATTTTTTGATTTTTACTAATATTGAGAATTTTTACTTTTATTTGATTTTTCATATAAAGACAACTTGAGTTAATTTTATTTGTATAATAAAAACTTTGTTTTTATTTGGTTGACTCAATATAAAAAGACTTGGGTATTATTGAGCTTCAAATATTTGAAAATAAATTTTCCAAAACAATTTCATTTTCAATATAAATTAAAAATAAATCAAAAAATTTGATGGTTGGGTTTTTAAATAATCACAGCAAAAAATAGAATTTAGGGTAGCTACACTGTGTTACCAAAATACTCTCACCTGTCGCTCTCTATTAAAGCATTCATCCTGCTCTTCTCGTTTTCAAACCGTTTTCAAACAAATACAAGAGATTTCCACATTTAAGTAGTTTTATTTAATTACATTAATTGCATTACAAAATGGTATAGGATAGTATTAGAAAAACTTATCTCAGTGTGTACACATTAAAAGTGAAGGCATTGAATTTCTTTCGTTCAATTTTTAAAATTAACATTGCAGTGTTGGTTTTCGCTTAGAGTACAAAACGTAACGGTAACTTAACAGTGGTTACATAATAACTGTTGCCTTCATTATTGTTGTTGTTGTGGTTTACTCGATTCTCGTTATTCGCAGTTTGCTTATTTGTTCATGAATATGGCAATTAAAATGGCAGCGCAAAGGAATCTGAAAAGAAATAGGCTAAAAAATCAATACTTTTTTATATAAATGTTTTGTAAAAAGTGTTAATATAAAGAATTTCTTAATAATTGTATTAGGAAAACAAGGATAATGTTTACTTTACGACCAAATATTTTAAATCCAAATAATATTAATAGTTTTAAAAAACTAAAAGAAACGCTTCCGGTTTAAAAAAGCGCGCTCTTTTATAGTTATCGATAAATTATCGTTAAAAAAATTTGTAGGCCGCATTAGAACCAAAAAGAACTTACGCAGCAGAGCCAGATAGGCACAAGTGAAACTTAAATAAAGCAAAAAAAAATAAAACAGATTCCAAAATTTTGTAGGTTATACTTTAACTTTTTTGACCTTATAGCCATAATCTTTAGGAAACTGAAGATTAATCAAAAGAAAATTCATTTCATATTTCAAAAAATGTTTAAATGTTTAAATTTAAAAAAAAAAATATAAGTGTTTGGAAAAAAAAACATTACTTTTACTTGTTGCTTAAAAAAAATTAGATGGTATTTATAAAAATTATAAATTGTTAAAATAACATTATTCATAACATATAAAATCATAATAATGGGCCCTTTAATTTAATAAGATTTAATTCAGTAAGTAAACATTAAAAAAAGTTAATAGGTGCTTACCTTTCCTGATCTACGTGTAGCACTGCCTGTAGTGCGACCCCCGCTCCTTGATGTGTATAAGGTAATCGTTGAGCTCTTTGTTCAAGGGTCCAATCGAGGACTGCAGATCGAGCAGCTCCTGGTTCTTGATCAGGTAAACGGACTGCAGATCGTTAAGGTCCTTCAGCTTGGCGTTGGTGTCTACGGTTAGCTTGGAGGCCCTCTGTAAGAGCTGCTTGGCCCGCTCCCTGGCATTTTCCGAGCGACTTGCTCGGTCGGTGAGGGTCTGGTTGGTGGCACTGGTGGCCGATTGCAGGTTGTTGGCCTCTCCCCGGGCCCTCATGGCCTCCAGTTTGACGCGACCCGCCTCCTTGGTTATCTCCTTGGCATCCCTATCGTTCTTCACAATGTTATTCTGCAGGCGCTGCACTTTCTTGGCCAGTTCTTCAACTTGCTGGGCTGTGTTATTGGCTGGTGCCTCGGCAGAATTGGTTTCCTCATCAATCTTCTCGAGATCCTGGGCAGCCAGCTCGATGTTGCTGTTGGCCTGCTGAATGGCATCCTGTGCTTTTCCCTGCGAGTCATCTGCCGCCGCCAAGATTCTCCACCACAGAGTTGGCAGAAGTCAGGATCTTGTTAGCCGTTTCCTTGGTGACATTGGCAATGCTCTGCAGATTATTAACCCTGTCCAAATCGGGTCGTGTTTTGTAGATAATGGATTCGACATTCTTCAGGGAGGAGACAGCATCATTGATCTTGGTGCCCAGCGACTCAATCTCCTTGGGCTCCAGTTTTAGGTCCAAGTCCAGGGTATCCTGTGCCAATTGCTTGCTCTCTGCCGGAGAAGCTGTCTTGTTCTCCTGGAAGTTGTTGACGGCAGTGAAAAGATTTTCGGCCAGCTTGATGTTGGCGTTGGTTTGGTTTAGATACCGCTCGGACTGCTCGAAGCCCCTCTTTGCCTTTTCGTAGGCCTCTGAGGCATTCAGCTTGGCCTGGGTAAGAGCCCTGATGGTCTGATCCGCTTGATCCTTTTTGCTGGTAATGGCCGTCTCAGCATCCTTGGCCACTTTAAGGGCTTCGTCTGAGTGGGTTTTGGCGCCATGTTCGCAGGAGAGGAATCCTCCACAGTGGCCACAGCCAGCTCCTCCGCACAAACTATCGCAGGGATCACCTGGCTTGCCGCAAACTTGATTGTTTAGTTCGGGAATTTGAGAGGTTAGAGACGTCAGCTCTGCGCGATAATCCGCAATGGTCTTGTCATTGTTGGCCAGACCCTCTGCTTCACCTTGGATTTTGTTGGACAGCGTTTCAACTCTCTTGCAATTTCTGTCTGTGTTGAAGGCCAGCTCGTTGGCTTCGTCCTTGAGGGTTGACAAATTGCTAACCCTTTCGTAAGCATGACGTGTGAGGTTAAGAGCTCCTTCGATATTCGATTCCTGCAGCTGTATGCCATTCTCTTTGAGTTCCTTGGACAGTTGTTGCACTAGTCTGGAGTGATTTTGCAGACCCTCCAGTTCCACTCCAGATAAACTCAGCGAGTTGTAAATGTCATCTAGATTTCTCTCGGTTTCACTTAGTCTGCCATGGGACGCCTGTAGTTGCTGCTTGAGGGTATCGGTTTCCGAATCCAGTTTCTCAATGTCCACCAGACTAACTGAGGTGTTCTGCAGCAGATCCCTGATGTGTTGTAACTTCTTATCCAGCTCACTAAACTCGGATGTGTAGGCTCCTGTGGCGCCCACCTGCTTGATTTCCTTGGCTCTTTGGATGGTGGCTGTCGTTGAATCCTCCAGGGCACTCAAAATTAAATCCCAGTTGTTGAAGCATTCGCCGCAAGGTGAGCAGTGTGGGAACTGGCCAATATAGCCCCTGGCGCACTCGTTACACTTGTAGCCACCGATTCCCTCGTGACAAACACAGTGACCCGTTTCCCGATCACACTGGAAGTCAGCAGCTCCATACTGATCGCACTCGCAGGGCTGGCATTTCTCGTTGGGATTGCCCCAGTAATGAGCCTGGCACTGATTACAGGCCCTTCCTCCAAATCCTGGCTTGCACTGGCACTGGCCGGTGTACGAATTACACTGTTCGTGGAGAGCGCCTATGGGATCGCAGTTACATGCTTCACATCCCTCGCCAGAGGCAATCTTCCAGTGGTTCTCAGCGCACTGATCGCATCGCAGTCCATGAACATTCGGCAAACAAGGACACTGACCCGTGTAACGATCGCAGTGAGCCAGAGTATTATTCGTTCCCAGGAAATCACAATCGCACTGCTGACAATTTTGCTGCAGTGCATCCCCGAAGAATCCATCTTTGCATAGTTCACAATGATCACCGGTGGTCTGGTACAAGCACTTCACGCAAGCCCCCGTCTGGCGGTCACAGTTTCCAGTGTCATAGGGATCGATATTGTTGCTACAGTCGCACTTGGAGCAGGTTCCACCGTTGTCCGGTTCGCCAAAGAAGTTATCCGCACAGATCTCGCACCGGGAGCCGGCATATCCCTCCTGGCAGTGGCACAGCATGTTGTTGTTGCGCGTGTCCAGGGAGCAGCCGTCCGCATGTGCCATTCCACTGGCCACCGTCTCCGGACAGCGGCACGGACGGCATCCAATCTCACTGCCAAACAGTGGGTTTCCGTAGTATCCGTCCAGACAACTGTCGCACCCGAAACCGGTGGTGGAGTCCTGGTGGTGGAGAGAAAAGTAAAGGTTTATATTTAGCAATAAATCTAAATTTTAATTCATTGTTCGTCTTCCTCACCTGACAATCTATACATGTTCCCTGCAGAGGATCACACTGAGCCGCGTGTCCATTGCACTGACAAACTGTGCACTCGGGGAAGTTCCAGTATCCTGGCTGACACTGATTACACTCCCTGCCGTAGGTATTCGGCACACACTGACACTGGCCGGTGATCAGATCGCAGTTGTTGTCCTTGGATCCGATGCTGTTGCAATCGCAGGCCTTGCATCCTTCCGGACCGAATCCATAGGTGCCCGGTGCACATTGGTCGCACTGTCTGCCCACCACATTGGGCTTGCACTGACAGTATCCTCCGTTGGACTCGCACACTTTACTGAACGATCCCGTGGGATTGCAGTTACACATGCTGGCTCCGTCGTGGACAATGATGCTGACAATGTTCTCCCAATTTTGACATCTTTCATCGGACTTGTAACGCATATCGTACAAAGAGGCATTGCAGTTATATTTCTCATAGTCTTTCCTGCGAAGATCAGCCAGCCCGGAGCCTTGGAAGATGGGCGTTACATCGATGCGGGGAATGAGTGTCAGAGAATCCACCAAGATCGTGGCGGTGGGACTGTCTTCATTGTGTCGCTTTCCGCTCGAAATAAATTCGGAACTTGTAGACCTTGCCGGCCTCCAAGCAAACTTCATTCAAAGCCACCACCTGACGATCGCGATCGGGCAGGGAGAACGGTATCCTGGTTTCCGAACCAGTGGCCGCAGCTACTTCTCCACACTCGCCATCGGGATCCACTTGATCGGGTCTCACCAGAGTGATATAGGCATCCTCCCAGTCTCCTCGAGAAGTGCTCTGGTAACGAATGACCACATCGTAGGGCATGGATCGTGGAATATCTCCGACAGTGAAGACCAGTTCCGTGTTCTCAGGAACTCTGGTGAAGCCAATGCCCGTGAAACTACCATCCGGAGTTTCAGCCACCAGGCTACAGTTGCCATTGGGTCCATAGGAAATACACTCATCCACGACCTCCGCTTCGTGAACTTCTGGCAGAGATGGAATAAAGTAATTCTGCTTGGGCTGCGAACACGACCTTCCCGTCATGTGAGGCCTGCAGCGACATTGGCCACTTATCACATCACAATAGTTATCGTACGATCCTCCAGCATCGCAGTTGCACATGGTGCAACCATCCTCCGTTTCAGAAAGTCCATAGGTCTCCGGCATACATTGATTGCAGTCCTTGCCCGTAACAAATTGTTTGCACCTGCACTCGCCCGTGCGCATAATGCATCCAGAGTTATTGAGGGTACCCAAAGTATTGCAAGTACAGGATTCGCAACCTTCGGGATTGTCCGGCTGCAGATTCCAGTAGCCGTCTTTGCACTTGTCACAACGGCGTCCCGTGACGAAAGGTTTGCAATGACAGGATCCGGCAATGGCTCCATTCTCCGGATCGTTTACCGAGTCACAGATGCCGTCGTCCAGCGAACCCAGAGGATCACAATCGCAAGGCTGACAAACCCTATCCGATCGTATATCCTGTTCGGGATCGCGGTAGAAGAACGGCATACACTCCTCGCAGTGCTGTCCCTGGGTATTGTGCATGCAATTATCGCACACTCCACCGGAAACAAGTCCTGATGTTGTGAATACATTCTCGTCGAAGTGACAACTCACGGCGTGTTCGTTACATTCGCACTTCTTGCAAGCATTCGTTTGCTTTCCAAAGGCCGGTTTCCATGGCAGATCGTTGAAGAAGTCCTCACAGGTTTCACAGTTCATTCCCTTGGTGTTGTGGGTGCACTCGCATCGGCCATGCACCATACCATCTTCGTTATCTGCTGGAGAAAACGCGGGATCCAATGGAAGACACTGGGAGGCGTGACCGTAGCAGGAACAAGATCCTCGAACCACCATGTTGGAAATACCGTAGTAGTACTTCTCCTCATTCTCCACCCTGCTATCCAAAAGATTGTCACCCAGCTTGTGCAGCTTGGTCAGTTGAATTCGAAGATTTGTCATCTTCAGCTGGTTCTGCACATGCTCCGCATAGGGGTCCGTAACGTTGATGTTGGGTGGCAGCACCCTGAAGATCACCTCTCCATTACGCGAAGGCTCCACGTAGGAGTACCTCGAGGTACACATCACATCGGTGATGTTGTGCAAGACGGTGGGCACTCCCGGGAAGGCTTCCTTGCAGTCATAGGCGAAATACCTATAAACATGCCAGGTCTCTCCAAAATCAAAGGATCTCTCTATGTACATGGCCGCGGGTCGGAAGGTGGTAAAGGTTATGATCAAATGGGTGAAATGGAACTCAGCCTCCAAATCCAATTGGATGGTGGCATTCTCCTTGCCATTCTCCGACTGCCACCAGGTGGGAAGATTTGTTCCCGGCTTGGTCTTGTAAATGATCTGTCCAATGCGATGGTTCTTGTAGGGATCGTGCTTGGTCTCCTCCCGCGTGTCGCAAAGGAAACACTTCTTATCCTGCAGATGGGACAGAATGCAGAATCTCTCCGGCGAGTGCAGACCACAAGTTGAACTGGCAGTCAAACGGTTTTCCCTTCCAATCAGGAGATTACCTGTTGCCGGGTAGCAGGAGGATCGCTCGCAGGGATGCGTTTTGATGTATTTGTTTGGCGGATACTTGGGCCGATCTCGTCTGCCATGCTGCGGTGGTCTCTGGGACTCCACTGGGTCCCACTGGCTGCCGAGCAGGCCGAGCACAATGACCACGGCGATAAGCCGCAGCTCCAACATCTCGATCTCGCTCTCTGTTGTTGGGGTCGCGTTCCACTGGGGACTTCCGGCCGGGACTTTAATCAGTTGCTTTTCTTTTCGTTCGTTTTTATAGGGATCTCCCTCTTACAGTTGGCCACGTGATCCTCGTTAGGAAATCTGTAAAAATTTACTTAAATTATTAAATTTACAAAAAAAATGGACTTAAAGTTTCACCAACTTTCTGCATAATATAATATAAATGAAAAACAGCACCTAAAAACTTACTTCTTCTTACAGCTTCTCCTTCCCGACTCTTCCTTCAAAAGTCATTCATGCTGTTTTATTATAAAGAAATCCCGCAGCTGTAAAACATTTAAAAACATTTTCTTATTAGTAATATTCTTCGGGTTTAAGATTTGTAGGCACTAAACAAACTCCTCGTTTTGCCCTCACTTTGAACTGCTTATCAACCGAGAGATGCTCTAATTTTCTACCCAACAAAAAACACAGAATGAAACTGATTTATTTTCGTCTCGTACCACTAAAAAAAGGCATCCGCGCCCAACGAATCTTACGCACCGACTGAGGCGCAGACTGAATCTTGAACTGAAACTGAAACTGAATGAATCCTATATCATCAGTCCGACTACTCACATGCCATATAGTGCGATAATGGGTTGTGCGTCTGTGTAAAGCTTAATCCGTTGTTGCCTGGTGCGTTGGATCGTTGATTTATCAGTTTTAGTTTGAAAAAAGATTCTCATTCAACATACTCGTCGAGAATTGGAATTGGGTTTGTAATTCGGTTTAATGAGGCTGCTATAGAAACTGCGAAAAAAAGGTGTCTATCATATCGTCTGCATCATAGTAATGGTTTTATAAAAAAAAAATTCTTAGTGAATACTTTTCGAAAACTTATACAAGAAATATCTTTAAGTCTTTGGGGGCTGAAGTAGATTAAAAATAAAAACAAAAAAAGCAACAAATTTTTCCAAAGAGTATCTCAAATTCGTTGTTTTTCTGCAAGGCCCAAGTTTTCATGTCTGAAGACAAAGTTTCGGCTTCTGGTGCTTCTAAGTTCTTATCAAGAGATCCCGGAGGGGCAGGGAAAAGTCGGGCAGCCGAATCAAAAATCGAAAACTGTGCTACGAGCCGGGGAGATAAGCCAACCAACCAACGTTTTCAAGCGCCGCCGGACAATCCTAACACATTTTCTAGCCCCAAAGCATAGAACTGCTCCCGGGTCTAAAAATACGTATTTCATAATTTCAACTGTCCCCGATAAGAGTTCATTCACAGATACTGTTCCTTGGGAACTCTACTTCGGGAACTTTCGACCCCACTCCAGACTTAATTACTTTGTGTGTGTTTAAATTTTTTTGTTTGCTATTTGTTCGTTGGTTAATTTCGTTTTCGTTCGTTTTGCCGCCGAGGAAACTGGCAAATAAACAAATAAGCAAAGAACAAAACGTAAATTTACCAGGCATACAAAGCTCACATATGAGTTTGTATGTGCGGGTAAATAATGGAGCAGCAGTGGAGCACTCCACGATTCTCGACTTCGTTGGGTGTGTACCTATGTGTATAGGCTCTGTATATATTTTTTATAATCGTATATACTGTGTGTATGTCTATGGCCAGTTCATAAAAATTTGCTCATACAATTGTGTGGTTCATGTTTTCTTAGTTTTGCCGGAGATGATGTTTATATTTCCAATTTCATCAAGGCGCGCAGCTTACTTGACCACACAAATTTACATACAACTGTATACAGTGATCACTGGAAAAGCTAAACTATTATATAAAACCTTTTCTGAGTGATAACTCTAAGATATTTAGAAAAGTCTTAGTTTAGAGTTTGGTACGTGCTCATTTATTTCCTATGTTTATAGGGATTATTGAATAAAAAAATAAATTAAACAAATAATTTTTAATATGAACTGTGGGAAATATGTAATTATATTTACATTTAAAGATATTTTAAATAAAATCTGACCATTTTCTAACTGCCAACATTGTATTTTAGAGGTTAAACTTCTCAGTTTAAAAGTCACTAAACAGTTGAAGCAAATTTCAACTACTTTTCCGAGTGACCACTGTATGTTTGTACTGTAGACATATGCACCATTCCTACCCCAACCCCGGCCCCGAATTTCAATTCTCAGTCTGGAGCACACATGTTGTGGAAGTCAAACATCTAAATATGAGATCAGCCTGCGATGGTCCGGCTATAATTAGACCCCACCGACTAAATCCTTTGCTGCCCACAGCCCGCAATCCAATCTAGATAAATTAATTCGTCGGCTGCACATCTTTAGCTTCAAGGCGACAAGCCCGGCTCACATTTTAATTAGCCAGTGTCCCATTGTCGCTGATACAAAGAAAACTAGCTTGGCAATGCACTTTTTAAGTCCACATGCAGTCGTTCACTTATGGCATCATGTTTCTATATGTACGGGTATGTATGCATAATCTACAAAAAATGTTCTAGCCAAGTAATTGTACATTTAATGTTCTTCTTTGCTTCACATGACATGAAGTCACTTTTGGAGAGATAAGGAAATGAAGATCAACGATAGGATGCTCTGTCGGTACCACTGAAACAAAATTTCTAATAGGATTATGCGACTGTGCTATTCAATGATTTGAACTTTTATAAACTCATTTTTTGAATTCGTTGAAAATTAATAAAATCTTTAAACGAACCAAAAACTAATCGCATTTTTGAATTTTGAGGAAATAAAGCATGACACATGTTCGGTAGACGTATTTTGGCTTTAATGAAAATGAAAAGAACCAAGAATACCTTGTAAAACATGTAAAAATAATTTTTAATAAATAATCATTTATTATTTCAGATTAAATTTGTGGTGGAGTTAAATTTAAATTAGTTCAGATTAAATTTTTTATTTAGTTAAATTTTAAAGAATCTTAAATAAAATGTAAGTCACAGTTACACAAGACTATTACATTGTTTTTCTTAAATCTAACGAAAGTCGTTTAAATTAATTTAATTTCTGCTAATTTATATATTTATTTATTTATAACACTAAAAGAATTAATAAAAAATATTTTCAGGGCTTAAAAGTTTTTTAAGCTTTCTATCAAAAGTTTTAAAACCATAGTGAAAATTTAAAATTGTTAGATGAGAGTTTTCATCAGGACTTGTTTAATTTTTTTCCCGATAAGCGGCTTCTGATAAAACCAACATTTTTATTTAATTCAGATATATTATTTGAGACACCTTTTACAGAAATTTAAGATTCAAAACCCCAAGCATAATTTCTAGAATATAGCCCTTTCGACTTTTCGGGGTTATCTTGAGTTTTGAGCACACATAAACAGAGAGACGATAAAAAAGCGGCAGTATAGTATGCCACAACAAAAACAACAGCAGCGGATGCGAAGGAGGAGAAGTAGAAGCAACAACAAAAACAGGGCACAAGATAAACCTCAAGAAAGAGAGGAGGCGAGTGGCAAGGAGAGAGGGAGATTGGAAAACTGCAGCTGTTGAAAACTGCGTAAAAACTCCGCGTGGATCTACTAGCTACATAACTGTAAATTCTAAATCGGTTCTTATAAGATACTTTAACTTACCGGATTCTTTTTTTCAGCTACAAATTGTGCATCTGTATCTATTCCTTGGGCGATGAGATGACTGGAGGCGAAGTTTCCAAATATTAATTTTCTGTTATACAGACAAAACAACAAACACACGTCTTGGGTGTTTTATTTTTGTTGATGCAGCAAACACTTTTCGACTTCTTTTTATAAACTCCACTCACAGCACACTCACTCACACACACGCACGCGTCGAAGAAGATATTTTCCAAGACAATCGGAATGAAAATTCCAAGAGTTGGGGCTTTGGGAGGCGGTCCGTTTCGGTCTCGATCCGGAGCCGATCCGAAAAACGTCCGATCGCGAGAGATCCACAAGGGAGAATGAAAAATAAAACCAACTCAGGATGAAAACTTCAGTTGGAACTGTCAATCTTAGCAACAATATCACCAATACAGAGCGTTTGTGAAAGTGTATGAGCCAGAGAGTATTGTACCTGTGCATCTACAAGTGATCGTAGGCCAAGATTGAGCTAAAAGCATTACAAAAATACTAAAAAACACTGAACGTGCAGAGTGATTTTACCGTTTGATCGTTTACCTTTGTATCGTTTAAAGCCTGTTCCATTAACAAAAATTTAAGTTATTGCAGCTCTTGCTTTAAATGCATTATAAGACGGTGAATCAAAAATAAATAAATATTTCTAACCCCGTTAAGATATGCATTTTTTTAATCTATTTCAGGTACATATTTGTTATTTATTGCAAATGTTTTCTGTCTTCTAGATTTTAGTGAGGAAGTACGTTCGTTTTTGTTTCTTTTAAAAAGCTTGGCAAGTAAATAAACAAATTATACAATAATAAAAAAATAAATCGAGGAAAATAAAACAAGAGTACGGCTTATTTTCAAAAATTTTAAAGGTTTTGTGAGGAAATGCCTTTTTATTCTATCTTTTGTTTTAAATTTAACGGTATCAGTACGGATCGATAGTTATAATCAGTACCAATTGGTTTAAAAACCATTGCATGCGGTTTGTGTCCTCGCTAAAGTCCAATTAGAAAAAGCCAAACCACCAACCACTACAAAAATCGGTAGAGAAAATAACGAAAACGTGATTTAAGAATGTTTATAATTCATTAACAAATAGAACGCTTTAAAGTCTTTCATATATTACACGATATTTTTACAAAGAATAGTGGATAAAAGAGTTGATAAGAAATGTAACGGAATGTGGAAATGATCTATATCGAACAACTTATCGATACTCCCATACAACTTTCCAGCCCTGAAAAGAGGGGCAAACAACATTTGAGCAGAGCGCTCATAACGTCCACGAATTTCCAACTGCTCGAATCGCTCCAATCGGAAAAACCAAAAATACATAAATCGCCGGGAAAATTGTATCACGATGATAATTTAGTGATTTTATTTTTTTGTAAACTATCTCGGATAAAAGCTTTCCCGCGGCCACCGTTGTTCACCGTTATTCAGTTTTTCGTTACGATATTTGAATAAATGAATGAAAAGAATAAAAAGCTCGCACTGAGAATGTTGTTAACTTAAATAGACAGAGACAGACAGACACAAAATTTGATGTGGAATATTCGTTGACAAAATTAAACCGAAACAGAAAACAAAAAAAAACGCAAAAATAAGAGTAAAATTCATCAAAATTGTGTAGTGTTATGCAGAGTGTGGTGGTGTGGGTGTTATTAGCTGGTGCTGCTGCTGTTGCTGCCTCCCCCATTCGTCGTAGTCTTCCCTCTCCCCCTCCTTTCGTGAATATCCATACACAACAGAGCCAATAATAATAACAACAACAACGAGAGTGTGAAACCACAAAATTTAGGTGAGTCTTCCTCTTTTTATCCCCACCTTCCCATTGAATAGTTTCTTACGCCACGTACCAACAAAAACTGTGTAACTGTGTAACGCTCTCTTAAATTTCTTAGTTGCCCTTTCCCCCATATTATCGGTGGTGCCACGAAAGTAGTCCAGAAATTATTCCCCAAAAAGTTGATTACGCAGTTCCCAGTCTTAATTTTTCTTTTCGATTTCTATGGGTTTTTAGTGGCAAAATGCGTTGGTTGCTTTTATTTATACACAACACACACTCTCAGAAATTCCAGAGAGAGCGCCAGAGAGAGATGCACATATAAAAGCCGCTAAAGCACAAGTGTAAACGAGCGAGAGAGGGAGATCAGCTTTTCAGAGCCAGCGCATGCGCTTGAAATACTGGGAGTGGGAGTGGGAGGGGTGTGCAGGTGAATGCTGTTGCCGTTGTAATCTGCATGTGTGTGTGCGTTGTTTTTGTTGTGGTATGCTAGCGCGGCAAAATCTCTGAACACCGCGCTTCCAATTCCGAACCAACTAACTAACTTGGCTAAAAAGAAAAATACGCCTCGCTTTGCTCTCCATTGACGTTGCTTTTTATTTTTAACCGCCTTTTGTTGTCATTCTTGGTGACGTCATTTAAAAAAAAAAACTCGTTTGTTTGCCCATTGTTTTTAATGACCAGCAAGCAAGCCTCAGATCTCTAGGTCTCAATTTCCAACTGGAAGAGGAGAAGGTTGCTTTCTATCGCATTTTATTGTTTACTTTTTTTTATATATAGCACGGTAACAGATAAGCCTGCATATGTGTACAAATGCTTATAGATATGGGTGTGCGAGTGTATGTATTACTTTCTCTGTTTGATATGTGTTTGTTGTCGTCACGTGGGAGTTGTAGTTGTCAACTCCAAAAGTTATACTTGTTAGAGGGAGAGAAAGAGATGGAGATGGTAATTGCATATTCCCGCTATATTTAGCAATGATCTTCGAATCGGAAAGAGGGGGAAAAGAAGGAGAAAGAACAATGGAGAGAGAGAAAAAAAAACACAATCAGATTGAGAATTCACAGCTAGAACTTTACAGTTTTCTTGCGATCGCCGCCAGAGGGCGCCACAATACCACAAAAGTACAGTGGAGATACAATAAGAAAGTAGCTAGAATTCAGTTTTAACGATTTAAAATACCTAATGAAATTTAGGAAAAGTGGTTTTTATGGTGAACTAAAAAGACAACTTTACTTAAATGGAAATTTCCTATAATTTTAAACTTGGTGTCTTTAAACGAACAATTTTCAAGAGGCAGTAACTTTAAAATGTTTAAAACCGTTTGTAGATACAAATCTTAAATTATTTGAAATATTAATTTAATTTGCTACAAAATTCCCAAACATTCCAATAATTTAAAGTCCAATCATTACGGTGAACCAAATCTTTAAAGTTTCACAAAACCGAGCTCGCACTGTTCAAGGAGTTTTTTAGGCCTACATTATTTATCTTAGAGCTGAGGGGCTGTGAAGTTTTAGTTTACATAGCAGTGCTTTAAAATATCGGGATACACAATGCATTAATACAAGTCTCCCTACCAACTTTGATTGTATAGTATTTGAGATACACATTTTTGATAAAACTTACACGAACGAAACTACACCAAGAAAACTAATCCGTTCTCCTTCACCTTCTTAAATGCCCCGACTTTGCCCTATATCCTGATATCTTCAGCTATTTTCGTTTCCGCTTGACGAGGAACGCCCAATGTCATGCGATATACCCTTACACCTTACTTTTTACACACACACCTCGCACACCTTTGGCGCCCCGATAGGAATCTAAGTTTGGATCGGGGTCCTGGGCGAAAAACTCTTTAGCCGACATGCAAATGTGCCATAAAAAGCACTCGCCGTCTTGACTTTTAAACTTTAAAGTCAGGAAAAGGAAATGCATAAAGCACATCGAGGTGGGGATATGGGGGATTGAAGGAACTAACTATAGTCCCGGCTCTAGTCCAAAAGTCTGCAAAGGCACGCTAACCGCTGCTTAACTATACGTACATATATGGAAAAGGTTACAAATTTGCATAAAATCGAATATTTACATGTGCTTCCAAGCATATGTACATAGTATAGGTGAACGTGTGTGCGTAACACTTCTGATGGGTCAACATCGTAAACTCTACGAGGCTCCCAGTCCAATAAAATACTTTTTGTGTAATGTGGGTAAACAAGGAAACGCCTCCAGAATGGACAGTTTTTTATGGGGGTTGAAGGATTAATATATTGCTTAGGTGGCATTTCAAATTCAGATAAGAAATATAATATGATTAAGTGTCTCTCGGATACTAAACTAATTTACTTTCTTTAATATCTTAGAAATTTGTGTTGGTATTATTGTACATTTCAAAATATTTTCATTTCATTTACAAATTTGTGGTTCTAAAAATATAAAATAAGTAAAAGTTAAGAAACTCAATTATAAAAAATATAAAAATTTCCTTCAAAAGTAGAAACTTGAAAAGATTTCAATTACTTAGTCACTATCTTCCTTACAATAGGAGCCTAAAAAATAGAGAAATATTTGTCATTTTAAAAGATTATTAGAAAAGTCTATTCGAATAATTATGTACTGTAAACAAAACTATAATAACTAAATTTTTAAACACACAAACACTTTTTTAAACTATTTTACACAAATTGTATAACACAAATAACAAAACATTAATAAAAATAATTGTACAAAAATATTGATTTGGCTAATAAAATTTCGTTTGCCTTTTTTTTACGTCCGGGAAAGGTTTTTAGGCGTTTTTAGGCCCTTTGATATTGGATTTCTTGAAATTTTTGCCCCATGGAGAAGGATAAGTTTAATTTCAGAACATTGAGATCTATATGTCCAGTATTGTTCCATTATTGTACTTTTAGGGATGTTGCACAGAGAAATCTTTACATTAAACAAATTCAAATCTTTCGCTTGGCTGTAAGTAGCAAATGCCAATTTAATTCCCTTGAGATTTAATTTAAAATTATTCTTAACAAGGAAAATCATTGAAAGTCTGACCTTTTTTTGTTTAAACTCGACCTATATATTCCTGAAGTTGACCTCTATTTTTATCACTCTATTTCGAAAGTTTCACGTTTTGAAGACCGCAATTCTCCAAAAACCTAATTCCAAAGCCTTTTTTTTTAGACCGGCATATTCCTTGACCTTTTTTAACCTAAAAATTAGCATATTTCTGATATGCCGATATATTCAGAAACCCACAATTTTTATTAGAATATTTTTAAAATTTCACGTTTTTTAGACCGCAAATAAAAAAAAACCTAAAATCCGATGTCTATCTATTACTTACAATTTTCTTGCCATTTCTCCAGCAAGTGAAAAAACACCACAGCTTCGCCGACGAGCTCCATTGGAATTTCTCCCCGCAGCTGATTCCATTTTAAGAATCTTAGATTACGGACGGTAAAATGCCGTTCTAATGGGACAGAATGTGTTAAATAAATAAATAAAAATAAATATCACACACAAACTTACCAGAAAAAATTCTTGAAAAGGCTTCGCCTTTCAATTGTTTTAAAAGCGCCTCCATGACTGCAATTAGGCACATGTCACATAAGACTAAAATCAATGCGTTTCTTGCGGCTAGACGAAAATGGGCAAAGAGAATTCCCGAAAGTGCGACAAAAGAGGAGTATGCATCTATTGCTATCTCCAGGGACGGACGTAGAAAAAAATTTTGGGGGTGTCCGATCGAAAAATTTGGAATAATTTAACAGTTCGGCTCTAACAAAACGTAACGTTTTATTGAAAAAGTCTGAGATTTTGGGGGGTCCGGACCCCCCGAAACACCCACCTGCGTCCGTCCCTGCCCATCTCTTTCTGTTTTTATAACTTTTCTTGCTGTTTTGATGAGAAGGAAGTGTAACCAACGGTGTAACCCAAAGCATAAAAACATCTCTCTCTTTCTTTACTTGTGGTTCAAAAGAAATAATTGTTAAATATAACTTTGTTACAATGTTTATGGCACTCGAATTAAAAATGAATTATAAAAATAAAAAAGAAAAAAAAGAAACTTAAAAACTTAAATTTTCTTTTACTTAGTTGAAGAGATTTCATTTTAAACCGATTTTAATCAATTCACGAGCTTTAAATCTTCCTTACTATAGGAGCCTAAAAAATATAGAAATATTTGTCATTTTAAACACAACATACATAAGAATACAATTGCTATTAAGATTATTAAAAAAGTCATGTCGAAAAATTCCAAAACAAACCCAAAGTGTAATAAACTAGACCAAAATTATGTCATGTACACCCTTTTGTTTCCCATAAATTTCCAGATGGACGTGACTTTCTTAGATTTTGCCACAATTTTCCGTAAGAGTGTTTTCCCATTCGAGTTTCCTTCTCGGCTCAGCCTTTTTTTTCCCCCTTTCCCATTGTTTATTGGACTGCGGATGCCACCAGCCCAACTGACGACTTGATAGAATGAGTGCCTGACTGATGGCAATATGCATATTGATATGAAAGCCATCACCTACATTCGGATACGGCAGGAAAAGTGGAGCAAATAAGGCGGGGAATTGTGCTTAGGGGGGAAATGAAGGAAAAGCAATGTAGCAGACACTCATAAAGTTGGTAAAAGTGACAAACATAACACATGTTTCCACTCAATAGATATAGTACGTAATACGTATAAAAGACGCCATTTGTTCTGGTTGGTACGGACGGATGTTCATATGTATGTGGAACACCCTTTGCGGAAAACATCATTTACTGCTATCCAATTAAGGCAAAGTCAGGTTTTGTGTGCAAGTCGGTGTGGGCGCATTTGTTGACAGCAAACAGCGAGAGAAATAATCATTAAAATAAAATGACTTGTATTGAATTGGACTATGTGACGGCCCTGAATTCTAAACCTTTTAGTAGCAGAATATTGTATTATTTTTTTTATAATTATAGCCTTGTATTTCCCTAGATAATATACAGTACTTCAGGTGGTAGGAGCACCTATAATACAACATAATACAAACAACTTCATATTCATTGAAATTTAACAATTAAACCGAGCTTACTTACCTTTACCTTTTAATAATACAAATTATTTTTAATACCCCTGAAATTAAAGATCTGGGTATGCAAATAGCTAACAGTACACATTAAATTTGTTAATAAGCAATAGCATGCGGAAGTTTCAAACCCGATATGTGTGTGGGCTAGACAGAAGAGATTTAAGACGTTTGGCGAGAGTTTTACCGCTGCCCAAACATATCAAAGCCATAATAAATATATGTATATTTTTTATGTTTTTGCAGTCGCCAAAGAGTCGTTGTCTCCGAGATTCCCGTGATTTCGTGCTTCCGTTCCCTGCCTGTTCGCCATGATGTTGGACGATGACAACTCGGATCTGCTGGTCTGTGCATCAGAGATGCAGGAGGGTATGAGCTCAACGAACTTTTCACATTCTGACACTGAGTGATATGGTTTATTCTATTTTGTTTGCAGACCGTTTGTACTTTGTGGCCTTCAAGAAGAACATCAAGCCAAAAAACACCATAAATACCCACTACTTCAGCATCGACGAGGAGTTTATTTACGAGAACTTCTACAACGATTTTGGGCCATTGAACATATGCATGCTATACAGATATTGCATGAAGCTAAACACCAAGCTGAACGCAAAGTGTCATGCCAACAAAAAGATCGTTCACTACACCTCCATGAATCCGGCCAAGCGGCTCAACGCGGCTTACCTGATTGGTTCGTATGCAGTAAGTGCTCCTAGTCGTGGAAATTTAATTGATGTTGTAAAGTAACCGTTCGAAATGGTTAACTAGTTACTAAAAAAAGTAACTTTTAAATGGCTTACTATTTCGAGCGAAACCCTTATAAAGTTACCAAAAATAAACTCTAATTACCTGTTTTGCTTTTGCAGATCATCTACCTTAACAAGACACCCCAGGAGGCGTATAGGCCGCTGGTCGCTGGCGAGATTCCCGCTTACACGCGCTTTTGTGACGCCAGCTACGGACCCAGCAGCTTCAAGATTTCACTGCTGGATTGTCTTAATGCTGTGCACAAAGGATTACAGGCGGGATTCTTCAACTTCAACGACTTCGATGCTGAGGAGTACGAGTATTTTGAGCGTGTGGAGAACGGCGACTTTAACTGGATTGTGCCACAGAAGTTTATAGCGTTTTGCGGACCCCACCAGAAGAGCAAGACGCTGCCAAATGGGTATCCGTGCCATGCACCCGAGCGCTACTTTAGCTACTTTCGGGATAACAATGTCACGACCGTGATTCGACTTAATGCCAAGGTCTATCATGCTTCTTCCTTTGAGAACGCTGGCTTCGATCACAAGGATCTGTTCTTCATCGATGGCAGCACGCCCAGCGATGCCATCATGAAGAAGTTCCTCTCCATCTGCGAGACAACGAAGGGAGCTATTGCGGTGCATTGTAAGGCGGGCCTGGGACGCACGGGCAGCCTGATAGGAGCGTACATCATGAAGCACTATGGTTTTACTGCTCTGGAGTCCATCGCCTGGCTGAGACTCTGCAGGCCGGGATCGGTCATTGGACATCAGCAGCAGTGGATGGAGGAGTGAGTATTAACTATTATTTTGTGGTGATGAGACTAACGATTCCTCTATTCCATTTTCTTTAGCAAACAAAGCTGGCTTTGGTCGGAGGGCGAGAGAATGCGCCGGCGCACAACGCTTCCAATCCTGCAGCACACGTACGGAATCAATAGCCTGGAGCTAAAGACCAAACTGTCTACAGGTGCCCTCGATTCAGCGGATCATGTGGATTTGCTTATGACCCGCGTAAAAGGCATCTCCCAACGCGTTGACACAATGCACTTGAACGACCAGGACAACCTGGACTCTGTGTGTGCAGATCAAACGGATGAGGAGATCTCGGAGCAGCAGCGTTTGGAGCGGGATGAGCGGGCCTTGTATCAATCCGGGGAGGATCCCAATTGCAACGACAGCGATGACAACGATACGGACACGATCAGTGCACCCGCGTCCTCCGGTTATACAATATCCACACGACGCAGAAAATCCCCATCAGGAGCGAATAAGCCCACTGTTATAGCCACATCCCTGAGGCGACTGGTTAATCCCAATGCCAATAGGAGTGCGTTAAGTACTGCCTCCGGAGTTTATCCCACTCCTGAGGTGGCAACCTGCACGGAGAAGAAAATGCGCAAGCCAAGTACAAATGTCTTCGAGGCAGCTCGTCACACCATTGCTTCCACTGTCAGGATGACGCAAACAGCGCTGGAAAAGAAGCAGGCGCAGACGCAGGGCGACAAACTAAACCAGATCAAGGCGTTGAGGAGGCACCACTCGCGATCCGTCAATGTGAATAGCAACAGGTGGGTTATGTTTCGAGACACTTGGCTTTGGTAGGGAACCAAGCAAACTATTTTCTTAATTTTCTCTACCTTTCCACTAACCTTTGATTTATTTATTCCAGCGAGCAGGACTCGAATCTGAGACACACGAGAGCTCGGTCGCAGCCCTTCCGGAACAACAACGGAGTGGTGGGGAATCCAGCGATTGCTGTTTTGAAGGCGGGACAGCCCACTTCCTCCTGTTTACCTTCAAGCACAGCGGCAGCCGCTCTTTTGGCCAACAATCTGAATAACAACAATGGCAGCGCTATCGGGAGCAGTAGCAGCAACAACAACAACAACAACAACAGTAATCTAAGCAACTCCCTGAATAACTATAACAACAACAACAATACCACTAACAACATTTTGGCCAGTTCGGGTAGCAGTCGCACCCGCAGCCTGGCAATTTATAGCAAAAGGTAAGTACAGGAAAATACCCCCGAATCCCAGAATACCCGAAAACTCGAAAGCTCCTCGAAAAATATTATCGTTATGTTGGACTTGCATTGGATTTGATTTCGTTCCGTGTGCGGCTCTGCTCTTTAGCAATTTGTTGTACTTTATTTTTACTTTCGTTGCCCTCCAAACCACTTCCCATTTTCTTTACACACTCCCCTTATCAGTTGTAAATATTAATAGATTTTGAGTATTTTATATCTGGTCGAACTTTTTTCACTCGATTTATAATCAGTCAGAAAAAATAAGAATTGCGAATATTTTTAAATTTTAAAATATCGAGAAACTTCAAAATCTTTAATAAATGAATGACAATAAATTAAATTGGATTTATTGAGGAACAAGCAGCTTTATGCTATTTCCATTCAGTTTCATTCAAGTTAAGATTCGATTTATAAAAGTACGACCTAACTCAATATTCTTAATTTTATTATTGCCTCCCTTTAGTGTAGTATGCACCAAGTTAACCCGAATGGCGATCTTTACACCACTCAACACTAACCCAGAAAATTTAATCGATTATCTTAATTTAAACGCTAATCTTAGTTTAAAAAAATTATTCTTGTTTGTACTAAGCAATTTTGCATTTCTGTTTATGTGCATGCCAAAATTAAAACTATTTATTGTTGCGCAAAAAAAAAAAAAATAATAAACAAAAATTTATCGAAATTATGCTGAAAGCTTGCGAAATTTATTTCGAATGTTTTGTGTTTGTTTTGGCCTTGTTTTTGTTGCTTTTATTTGTTTGTTACTTGTATTGTTATTTCTTAGGATTGTGGAGTATGATTGCAGTATTTTGGAAAGATCCTTGCAGTTGTCACTTTAGTTTGAATCATTATTGGTACAATATTTATTTTTATAATTCTTGTTAGTCCAAATGTTTAACCCTGAAACCGTGAAACCTACTACTTTTAAATAAGTTTAAACTTTTACAAAAAGTCTTAAATGTTGTTAATTATGTTTTGTAAACTTTCTCTATTGGATCTGCAAGGATATACCATCTTCGGTCTCCGAAGTTATCCCACCATTCTTTTCTTAGTAGGATTGTGTTTTGGGACTTACACTGAAACCCGTAACTCGTACACCATCTTTCTTTCCCTCTTTCTTCTCTCGTCCTTTTTCTTCTTTTCTCTTGGTTTCTTGCCCATGCTCCGCTTCTGCCTCCAGAATGGAATTAAAGCACCTGCGCAAAGCGGAACAGCAGCAGCAGGTGCAGGAACAGCCGATGGTGCCGGTGGAGAAGCAGCTCCTCCGACCATATGCCACCATTAACGAGAGCAAGATACCCGTGGTATCGGTGGGGAGTGGTGGTGCCGGCAGCTCGGCCACCATTCCACCCACCCGAGGAAGTGCCGCCCGTACCTCCCATCACCACATGACGCTGCGGGGAAGATCCCGGATCCGTTACCAGCGACCCAATGCCGGGGAACCGGCTCCACCTGCGGCGCAAACGCAACCGTGTACGGTGGCCACAGCTCGTTATTATCGGGATGTCTCTGCCATACCCACAATGGGTGTCCTGGGTGGTGGTGGGTCCTCCTCTTCGGCCTCCTTTAACATAGCCAATCGCTCCGCATCCGCCACGCTCGATCTCAACTCCAATCCGCTGCCGAAAACCAAGTTAACCAGCCTGAACAATAATCCAACTCCCACACCTCCCCCCATCTCCTCCAATCCTTCAGACACAAGCCGGCTTAGTGGTCGTGGCAGTGCCGAGTTGCAGGCCATCATCGAGCACGGCCTGGTGGGTTCGACAAAGAGGAACAAGCGATCGCTGAGCTCAACGCGACTGGACAAGGACAAGAGCGACGAGTACAACACGAAGCTGCTGCGGAAGACAGCCGCCGCAGCAGCAGCCGCGGCCACAGCAGCATCATCCGGAGCAACTGCAGCAGCAGCAGCAGTCAACAGCAGCAACATGAACAACAACAACTGCAAGTACAACAGCTGCAGCAGCAGCAACAGCGGCAGTTTCAAGCTCTCCCGTCGCCTTTTCGGGGAATCGGGATCCTCGGCCTCGACGTCTGCCTCGAATTCGGGGATTCCCACGCCCACAGCACCGCCCTCCGCCAGCCAATGGCACCACCACCTGGCCAGGGGCGTGAGTCGGGTGTCCAGCGAAAGGGATCGGGATCGAGAGCGACAACAGCAGCAACTAGACCATCAGCAATCCAACCTAAAGCTGCGGAAGAAGATCAGCTACTGAGCAGCTGTCATTGTTGCTTTGCCTTTAGTTATGTAGTTTTTTTAATAGTAAATTTAGCGTAATTTGCAAATCCACGAAAATACAATGTTTTGTTAGTCTTTTTTAAGAAGTATCACTTTTATACTGTTACATTTTGGAACTTAAAAATCAAATTTGTGGGCAACCATAATTTTTCGAAAAACATGTTGTTTTAGACCTCATTGGCTATTTTTTTTTTATTACCCTATTAAAAAAGAAAGGGCTATTTGAAAGAGCAAACCCATTTCTTCAAAAATTAGAAAATGTAATTGGTTAAGTTATAACAAGATGAATATTTAATATTAATTTTTCATAAAGTTTTTATGTAAAAACTCCATTATGTTCCTTTAAATTATATCGATACGTTTAGGTCTTTTTGTTCAGAAGACTGCTAAAATTAAAAATATTTTCTCATTTCTGTATTGGTAAAAAACTAAATTAATTCACCAAAAATTGTACAAATTGAACAAATTTTTAGAAAACCCATTAAAAGTTATTTTGAATCATAAATTGAAACTGGGTAAAATCTTGAGGCAGTTAGCAATTCAAAGATTTTTTTTTTGAAAACTACAAGAAATGTGCAATGAAAAATGTGACTTTGAAGTTTTAACCAATTTTTTGTTAAAAAAAAGGAATTTCAACAATTTTTTATAATAAAGAAATATTTAATAAAACTTAAGTTCACACATACATATTTAAATAATAATTTTGAATTAAATAAAAAAAATTACGGTCAGCATGACGTCAGGGACCCAAAAAATCCGTGCAGCAAACACAGGACACGGAAATTAAAAACCAATTTTTCTTTAGTACAAACCTAAATCAAATGAACGAAGAAAACAAAAACGAAATGGATTTGGGAGACTTTTCAAAAATTCAAATTTGGAAATTTTTAACATTTTTTTTTTAAATAGTTGTTGTCAACGTAAAAAATCCTCGTTCATTTAGAAAATCATATCTCGAAGGCCTGTCAAAATTTCATCAAGATCGGTGAGTAGTCGAAAATCTTACAACCGATTTTGAAAACACAGTTTGAAAAACGCATTTAAGGGAAATACAAATAGAAATTTTTTTGGAAAAATTTTTTGTCTAATGGCTCTAAAATGTCGGGAATAAGCCTTAAAAGCTAAAGCCGTCCGGTACTATTTCAAAGTTATACGCAATTAGTGAGTGCTTTCACCTACCTTCTCAAAAGTAAACTTTAAACGCTTCTACTGAAAAGTCGTGTTTTCAAAGTCGCCGTGCAATGTACAGGTCAGAGATTTCATTTTAATCGAATGCGGTTTTCTGCTTTGTGTTTGAAATGAAATTCTCCACAACATGAATAGCAGGATTTTCATATTTGTTTGTTATAACATGTTTTTTTACGAACAAAGTCGAAAAAAAGTGTGTTTTTTAAATTTTTTTCAACTTCAAATTTTTCATGGAAAAACCATTTTTTACATATGAAATAATTCATGTTGTGCGCTGTAGTTCTAAGATTAATGCCCAGTTGCTGTTTTTGGTTTTAGACGTGATCCTGGGCCTGGAGACTGCACGGCGCAAAGTTCATTCTTCAAAAAACGACTCCACATTATTGATCGTAAATGGGCTTAATTACAATATTTTTTAAAAAACTTCACTGATTTTCATTGCCCAATAATTTCATAATAACATGCAAAAAGAATCGCTAAGATTCATTTAATTCCCTACTTGCAATCCACTCCCAAAGATAGGCCTCATTTTAGGCCTTCTAATTGTATTTCCCCCCTTAAAGTTTTGATAAGCAGTGCATTTGGCCTCGCGCGCGCACATTCTAAGGACTGTATCTCTGAAACTATTATTCGGATCGACTTCAAACTTCGGGACAATAATTTTGAGATTGTATTTTTATTTATGAGACAATAAAAAAAAAATCGATTTTTTTTTTTTGCGAAACCCACCTAACCCCTTAAGATACAAAAAATTTAATTTCATAATATTTATTTTTAAACCATTTTTTTAAGCAATAATCATATTTAACTTCTGAACGTGTTATTAAGGCAAATGAAAAAGAAAACAAAACAAGAACAAGTTTTGAACCCAAACACAGACAAATGTGCCCCGAATAAAGGGGGAAGTCCCCCTTTCGAAATTTGTGCGCTTAACAGCCCAATCCGACTTCCTTAAATCTTCTTTGCCTTACCATTATTGTACAAAGTTAACATAGACGTTTACCAAAAGACCATAATTAAGTCACTTTTTCATGTTTACCACCAACACAATTGGTGAGAGATCGTATTAACCGATTAGATTGTAAGTGCAAACAAATATGTGCATTATCTGAACTTGTTTAGAGTGTAAATAGGAGAGTTTACTTATTTGTAAGCCCAGCTAGTTAAAAATAAATGTTACATATATCTTATATATTGGGAGGTACAAGGATTAGAGCAACATATCACTGAAATACTCGATCATCTGGTCATACACCTTACTTTCCAGTGCGACAAAGATGGCATCGAAGTCGCAATTCAGTTCGATGCATAGCAGGGGTTCCATTGATGTGGAGTCCACGATGGAGAATTTTGGCGTGATCTTTAAGGCGCTTAGCACGCTCAAGGCTTTCTCCTTGGATGTGGAGTATTCATTGGAGTGGATGACTCCAAAGGCAGCTTCTTTAAGTTCTGGATAGAAATTCTTAAAATAGTTGTGCCGATCGCACAGGCGCACTCCCGTGTAATCCACGCTTCCTGCATCTGTGAGTTCCCTGTAGGTGTTGAACTTCTTCCTCCGCTCGGCCTCCACATCTTCCAGATCAAGTTCCATTGACTTGGTGCTCACCACTTGCATTTCATCCGGACGCTGTTCGTCCATATCGTTGGAGATTACAGACAGCATTTCGATGGCCGCTCGCTGACGAGCATCCTTTTTCTTGTCCGACTTTCCATATCTAACAATCGAAGCCACGGAGCAACAGGCCACGAATTCCGGGGCATTTGGGGTGCCGCTTTGCTGCACAATCTCAATCAGGGGCAGGGGCATGTCGTGGCGCACGCAGTAGTCCCTCAGCTCCTTTAGCATATCCCTGTTCAGGTTGGTCATCTCGGCAGCCAGATCCGGCAACGTATTGGTCTCACATTCATCCAACATGTTACTCACGCCGGGAAGTTTACGGATTTTGCGCAAGATATTTGCGGCGGCCAGGTGCTTGGCATCGCGCTTGGAGCGCCCTTGAAGTGAGTACATATTTATTAGTTTAGTTACTTGAAGAAAACTGCAAAATGTTTACCATTTCCAAAAGCTTCCAACTCCATTAAAACTACTTTGCAAACGTATCCCCCGTCTTCGCCATCTATAAAGTCGTAAGTCGGCGGAGTATTCTTCGACTTGGCACAGAACTCTTGCAGACCGGACACGGCTGATTTGTTGTCCATTGGTTTGTGGGATTGTACACGTCGTTTTAATGATGTATTTCACAAAATATTTATCAGTGTCCAAACTATGAGCTCTTTTTGTAATAGGGATGGTAGCGATAGTCACGAACCGCTGCTGGTCATGAAGAAAGAACGCGATACGATATCTGTGATTTGACTAAAAAAAAAAAAAAGTTTAAAAACTGTAAATAGCTCGTATAAAATAAAGATACACAATATCGCCAAATAAATATTGTTTTAAGTTTTACGTTCAAGTTCTGACGTCTTTTAACGTCTTTAAACTTATTTAAACACACGTCACGTTGACGCGAGTTGGCATCCCCGAAAGTCAAGGCAACCCTGTTGCTGAATATATGGCATTAACAAGTGTTGCTGCCAGTGATGAGCAAAAGTCACTGTTAACAGTTGATGGAAAGTTAATTGTTTTTAGAGAAATAAACCACTTAAAAAGCTTTACCTTGGTATTTTAAGTTTCTAGCCAAAGCTTTGAATATTATTTAGCATAATATATTATGTTACATATATTTCACGCAGTTTTTAGATATTTTTTGCGCAGCAAGTATAACAAGTGACTCGAAAAATACCTGCTACTGCCAGCAGCCCCGTGACTTGCGCTCATCTCTGGCCACAGGTCAGAATCAAACGGAGACGAGTTTTTGATCGACTGCGGAACGTTTACTTCGTTTCGTTTCATAATCAATAATTCCCTGCTGCTGGCAGCAAAACACCACACAACAGCTGGAAAACCAAACAACAACACAGCAAATAAAACCAAATCAAATGTCAAAATCCGTGTAATCTACAAAGAAAATAGCAGCGAGCGGAGTAGGAAGTGGCAGTGTCGACACAGTGGCTGCGAAACTAGAGTGCCAGAGCAGCGAAAGCAAGGAAAACAAGCGATCATCAGTTCGTGGCCATTAATTAATTAGCGATAGAAAGTGCTCCGTGCCCGTGGGGGTCAAAGATCGGGAGGATGGATGACACCACCGCCGCTTCCCCAGCCGCAGCCACAGCCGCGGGCTGCGATGCTGCCGCCCGTCAGAAAACCGAAAAAGCGGACATAGCCAGCAGCGGATCCAGTGTGCGGCTGCTGATTAAATCATCCAACCAGCAGTACGACGATCTGAATGTGGAGAGCGATCTCTGCTGGACGGTCCAGCGACTGAAGAAGCAGCTCTCCCTCATCTATCCTGGCAAACCGGTGGGTTCTTCTCCTCAAATTTCTATTCCCACAATATCATCAAAATTTACGTCAGCCCGGGAACCCAGCCCTATCTTATCGCAGCAGTTTGTTATTGTTTATCATCTTCGCTTAGCATACAGGTCCCAAAAAGCTATTTGCGTCTTAGTCGCAGGCAGGCGGCAGGTTGCGTTCCTCGCAAGTACACGTCAGTGAATTCAGCCTCTGTAATTTATAGCACTCGTCATGCACTTGCGTCATGCACTCGGCCTATGCTAAATCGAAGACTTGCAACTGGGATAATAATGGTTATAGTTAGAAGCTGATAAGGTTTCGATAACTTAGTTGATTACGTTACGTTTAACGAAACATGTTTGGGTCGTGAGCCGTATTGTTTACATCTAACATTTTCAGATCTAACTAAAACAAATTGATTTTCTAGTCATTCATGCAAGTGTATATATGCAGTGCAGGCTTGATAAAGTATAAAGACAAAAGGTATTTACTCATCAATCAGAATAGAAAACATCACTGGGAGTTTTCACCATCGAAGTTTTATTTTTAAAATGATCTGAGACAATTCGGTAATTTAGTAAGAAGAATAATATCATGGTTCTATTATGTGTTCAACAATTTTGTCGCTTGTTTTTGGGAATGCTTGCTCGTTAAAATGTGCGTTGAATATTTACTGCTTTTGATTATAAACGTTCCATTATCATAGACTTAAGGTGACGAAAATAAATAGCTATTATCACATAGGCCGTTACTATCGCATAGAGGGTATTTCAGCTTGGTTAGCGTTCAGCTTAAATCAGTATATTTATTTAGTTTTGCGAGGCTTTCATTAAAATTTATGTATACTTTGTTGTTGTTGTTGTATCATTAACATAAGAAGTATATAAGTACACTTGCAGATGTAAACATCGTTCTTAAACTCAATTTCCCTTGATTATCCTTACAGCAAATACAAGATCAGAAGCTGATTTACTCGGGCAAACTATTAGATGACGCCCAGAAGATATCGGAGGTGATACGAAGCTACAAGGATGTCTACCAGCAGCATCACATCTTTCACTTGGTGTGTGCCACCAAGCATATACCCAAGCCGCTAACCAAGACCAGCTCTCTGCCGCCAAAGGATGCGGTGCCAACGCACCAGGAGGTCAGCACCAACACAAATGAGCTGCGACAACGTCACCCAACACACCAGCAGCCTGCGGCACAGCAGGTTGCCGCCGCGTTGCCCCCAGAAGGTGACCTCGGTGTGGCGAATCACTGGGCCCAGTTCTGGCAGCAGAATCAAATGGCAGCAGCTGCCTCCAATGCAAGTGCCATTGCCAATCCCCATGCGCTGTTCCAGCAGCAGCAGGTGCTGATCTACAACGCCTGGATGCAGCAGGTCTACGCCCAGTACATGCAGCAGTTGGCTCTCCGGTAAGAAAGAAGTGATAGGTGAAATTCATCAACAATAAATTAGGCCACACGAGGCACAACAATTAACATTAAACATATTGGTTTATTGATCCATCAGTTTTAATCTTCAGATTTTTGCAAAACAAAATCTACTAGCACATCCAAAAATATATTTTTGGTTATCAGACGTGCTCTCATTTTCATTTTATTTGTTGTTTGGCGATTACAGCAAACAGTCTAAATTTAGTTCATTAATTTACTGCTTTCATATTTTGATTCAGCTACGAAAATATTATTATTAAGATAAAAAAATTCAAATGTACTAAAAAAAACACTTTATTTTATACAGTTCTACTGTGCCTGGCTCGAACGATGCAACTCTTCCACCGCTGTCCCAGCCCCTGCTGCCCCAAGTTCCTCTGATAGCTGCTCGGAATTTTGCAGAGGCACAAGCAGCGGCAGGAGCAGTAGCTGCAGCACCAGCGGCACAGGCACCCGCTGTCCCCCAGATAAACGGAGCACCACTTAACAGACCAAACTTTCCCAATATTCAGGAGGAGCCTGAGATGCGCGACTGGCTGGATAGTTTCTTCAGTATCACGCGGTTGGCCATTTTTGTGACTGTTCTATACTTTAACTCCTCGCCGCTGCGTTGCCTTCTGGTGGTGCTTATTGCCGGAGTGATTTATCTGTAAGTAATTAATTTTCTTTTAAGGAAACGATTTAAGAGTTTTTTTCTTCTTTTCTATTTGTTTTTTTTTATATATTTTTTTTTTACTTACTAAGTCATCTCTGTTTTATTTTTCAGCTATCACATTGGTGTCCTTCGTCGTCATCGGGAACGCAACAATAACAACATCAATCGAAACAATAATGCTGACGATGCGGCCAATGCTGCAGTGCAGCAAATTCAGCAGATGATGGATGCGGCGGTGGAGCGCGATAACAACGATCCCCAGGCTGCCAATGAGCCTGGTGCAGTGCCAGCAGCTGGACCTGCTGCTGATGCTGGACACGATGCGATTGATGCACCTGCTGCTGCTGCTCCTCAGGCTGCTGCTCCTGCCGTTGCCGTTCCCGCTGTTCCAGCATCCGCTGCTAATCCGGATATGGCTGATGTTTCCGCTGAAGCCGTTGCCGTGGAACCACCAAATGCCAATAACTCTGTGATTTCCGTTGTGCGCACCTTTGTTATCACCTTTTTCACATCGCTGCTGCCTGAGGCTCCGGCGCTGTAGAGGACCCTGTGGGCCATCTGCTGACCAGCTTTACAGCTTTAAGGCTTTCCTCTTTCTTATCACCCGTAATCAAAATGTTATTTCGTTTTCCTTTCGGTTTTGTCTACCTGAAAATGTAGCAAAAACACCCAATTTGTTTTACTAGCTGTAATAATCATGTATATTTATTTTCCGTATGTGTGAGCCGAGCTTCGAATTCGTAGCCGCTGCTCCAGTAGTTTGTAGATTTTTAGATAACTAAGAAAGTAAACTGTTTTGATGTGAATAGTAGAATGATGATGATCTGCGCTGAAATCGCAAACCAAGATGCAATTACAAATAAAACGTATGCTTTAACACCAAAAAAACCAAACTGTAAAGTGGTGTTTACAAGGTGCAATTCTTGCTAGAAAAATAATGTTTATAGTTTATAAATTAATTTGAAATCAAGAAAATATTGAACCATAAAAGTAGAGTAAGATGAGACATTTTCTTGGATAATTTTTAAGTAATTGAATTTAAACTCGTTTTTATAAATTTTAAGTTCCAAAACATAATTGTTTTTGAGCATAGAATAATATTTTTATTTTCAGTAAAAATTAAAAAATATACATAAATATGTTAAAATGTTGTTTTTGTTTATCTAAGCTCTAAATATAGAATAAGGTTTAAGCAGCCAATGTAGGCAAAGTGTCAATTGTCATAGTCAAAGATCAGCTTAATAATGCCTAAGAATTGCATTGTGTAAACAGCGCTTGAGGAATTTCCCCAGGCGGGTTCTCTTAATTCACGGGCCAGCTCTCTTATCAGAGTGAAAAGTTTTCAGCCCAAAATCGAACTGAGATCCGGCTTCCCCCACTGGTAAGTTGACAATCAGCGGTAGCTTGCTCTTTTCGCTCTGCTAACGCACAAATTTGGTTTCTTTTTAGCTGCGAGGAGATGCACAGAGAGCGGCTTATCGCTGGATTTACGACGGGGTCCAACTGATTAGGGGCTGTTTCGCCGGTCGCCTCCTCCGATGCCTTTAGAAGAGTGCGAGAGCTCAAAGCCAACGGATCGGACCAGCACCACCGAAGTGAAGAATAAACATAGCGAATACAATTAAGTTCGCACTTGATTTGCTCGAACTGATCCCACAGAGCTGCCGAAATATGTGGCGAGCGATTCAACAGCGCGCAACAATCGCGCATCCGTTCACCAGACAACGCCATGTGAGTTGATTCACCTCCCACATTGCATCCTCAATGAGATCATTGAAAGTTCCATTCATAAACTAGTCAAGTTTATTGAGATTAACAATTAAACTTCTCAAAAAAAAAAAAATTAAAATTACAAGTATGAGAATTTAAAATTGTTTTTGACGATTTAAATAAGGTGCAACATACGAATCTCTCCAGCTATTATCACCAATTGTGTTTTAAAAAATGCAAAAATATTTATAGGGAACTAATAAATTCAATAATTTATTTATTAAAAAATTTAGTTTATTTTAAAAAAATTATATCTTTAATTTTAAAATCTTATCAATTTTAATTTTAATACCAACAGAGTCGCGTGATTGCCATTCGGCGAGAGGATCAGTCTGTGTGGGAGCGACGAGCTCCTTTTGGACCTACCCACGTCCAGAAGTTGGTCAAGCAGAATGTCAAGGTCATCGTGCAGCCCTCCAATCGTCGTGCATATCCCATGCAGGTGAGCATAGTTCCATGAGACGTAATTTTCCATGGCCAGTTGGCAACGGATTTATTGATTCTCCTGCTAATCGGTACTAAAAATCATATCGGTAGTCAGGGCAATCTAGTATGTAGTATATATATAGTGGCTACACACGCCCCCCAAAGTGCTGCATCATAAATATGAACCCGGATGATAAGCTTCTCTACGTGGAGCTCTTAATTTGGCAAGTGGCTGGCCTTGGAAGCGAGTGAAAAACAAACGAGAAGGAGAGAAAAAAGCAAAGGGAAGCGAAGCTTATCATTCAGAGCATTGATTCCAAGGAATCTATATACTATATATAGTTTATTCTACTGATTTGTGGGAGATGATAATGCTTTTTAAAGGGGCACGTGAGAAAAGTAGATTAAATGGGTTCAGAGATTGCGGACAAAATAGTAAAATAATAACATTTAATATAATGAATGAACAAATTCGACCTAGGTTGGATTCATTAATTTTTAATGTTTAACATGCAATTAAGTTAAATAATAAAATATATTTTAAACATCTATTTAACGAATATTAAACAAATATTCAGAGCATTAACAGGACAACTTAACCCTGAACTTGAACTAATTTAAAAAAAGTAAATAACTAACATAAAACAAGTTGCGAACTCAAATATTATTCGTGGCAAGGAAAGAAGATAACATTTTTTGAAGGTGTATAATAACAACAATGATTTTCATCTTTCCACTTGATGAATAAAAAGATTACCACGCGTTTATGTATAGAATTGATAAGATAAGAATTTAACTGTGTTGTTTTGTTTTTCCCCAAACAGGCCTACATGCAGGCTGGAGCTCACATTCAGGAGGACATTAGTGATGCGTCTGTGATATTTGGAGTAAAGCAAGTTCCAATTGATGCCTTGATTCCTGGAAAGACTTACTGCTTCTTTTCGCATACCATTAAAGGCACAGGAATCTAATATGCCGCTCCTGGATGCTATTTTGGAAAAGGTTAACGATTCTTTTATAAGTCATGTTTATGTATAACAATAATTTTCCACAGAAAATCCGTCTAATTGACTATGAGCGTATTATCGATGAACGTGGAGCACGTCAGGTGGCCTTTGGTAAATATGCTGGAGTGGCTGGCATGGTGAACATCTTGCATGGCATTGGATTGCGTCTTCTGGCCCTGGGACACCACACACCCTTCATGCACATTGGACCCGCTCACAACTATCGCAATTCATCGATGGCTCGCCAGGCCATCCGGGATTGTGGCTACGAGATCTCACTGGGCATGATGCCCAAGTCGATTGGCCCACTTACTTTTGTATTTACTGGCTCTGGTAATGTCTCCCAAGGAGCCCAGGAGGTTTTCTCCGAGCTGCCCATTGAGTATGTTCCACCCGAGATGTTACGCAAGGTGGCCGAGCACGGAAGTGAGTAAAAACAATATCCATATGGTATAAAGCCCATTAAGATTCCAATTTCTTACTCAACTTCAACTTATTTTAGATCAAAACAAGCTATATGGCTGCGAGGTGAGCCGATCAGATCATCTGGAGCGTCGTGAAGGCGGTGGATTTGATGCCAAGGAGTATGATGAGTTCCCCGAGCGATATATCTCCACCTTCAGTACGAAGATTGCTCCATATGCATCGGTTATCCTGAACGGCATCTACTGGGCAGTGGGCAGTCCCAAGTTAATCAGCATTCCAGATGCCAAGAACCTGCTCCGTCCAGCGAACACTCCGTGGTTGCCCACTAGCAAGGGCAGTCCTGCTTTACCACATCGCATGTTGGCCATCTGCGATATTTCCGCTGATCCTGGCGGTTCCATTGAGTTCATGAACGAGTGCACCACAATTGACACGCCCTTCTGTTTGTACGATGCGGACAGAAATAAGGATACCAAGAGCTTCAAGGGACCAGGAGTGCTGGTCTGTTCGATCGATAACATGCCTACTCAGTTGCCAAGGGAGTCGACGGATTTGTTTGGTGAGCTGTTGGCACCCCATGTCCACGACATCATCAACAGTGATGCCAAGAAGCCGCTGGCCGAGGAGAACTTCTCATATCCCATTCAGTCGGTAAGTTTTTTTTTATGCAATATTTATGTTTAAACAAAATTTGATTTAAGTCCAAAATTTATTTTTAACAAAAAAAAAGGCTAATGCTTTCAAAAATGAAAAAATATTTAAAACTATTTGAAATTCCAAAACTATTTGTATTTTGGTTGTTTATCCTTGATAAAATAACTCGAAAAGTAACCGGGTACAAAATATTGTTTAACAGAGAATTGTTTGTACTTTTTCTCATTATTTTAAATGGTGTTTTTCTTGACAACGAATGTTTATTTGGCAATTGCAATATGCCCTGTTATCTGCATCTGTTATCAGTTACCTAACTCTCTCGCCCTCCATTATTTGCAGGCCATTATCGCCAGCAATGGTGAGCTGACCGAGGGCTTTCAGTACATTCAGGAGCTGCGAGAATCGCAGAGCCACCGTTCGCGCCACAAGATGGAAGGAAGGTCGGAGTCGGACAAGAAGGTCTTGGTCCTCGGAGCTGGCATGGTGTCCGCTCCCCTGGTCGAGTGGCTGCATCGGGAGAAGGATGTCAGCATAACGGTTTGCTCGCAGGTCAAGGAGGAGGCCGATCGTCTGGCCCAACAATATGCCGGAGTGGAAGGCGTCTATCTGGATGTGAACGAGAGCACGGGTCATCTTCAGGAGCTGTGTGGCAAGGCGGATGTGGTGGTTTCCCTGCTGCCCTACAGTCTCCACGGCATGGTGGCCCGTTATTGCGTGGCAGAGGGAACCCACTTGGTCACCGCTAGTTACCTGAACGATGAGATCTCCGACTTGCATGAGCAGGCTAAGGCCAAGGGAGTCACCATCATGAATGAGGTTGGCTTGGACCCAGGAATCGATCACCTTTTAGCGCTGGAGTGCATCCATGAGGTGCAGGACAAGGGGGCAGTTGTGGAATCCTTCGTAAGCTACTGTGGTGGTCTTCCAGCACCGGAACACTCTAACAACTCGCTGAGGTACAAGTTCTCCTGGTCTCCCCGCGGAGTTCTCCTCAACACCCTCTCCGCTGCCAAATACCTGAGCCGAGGACAAATTGTGGAGATCTCTGGAGGTGGTGAACTCATGTCCTGCCCTCGCAGTCTGGATTTTCTGCCAGGATTTGCGCTGGAAGGTTTCCCCAACAGGGACTCCACCAAGTACGGTGCACTCTACGGCTTGGGCCGGGATGTGCACACTCTGCTGCGTGGAACCATACGCTATAAGGGCTTTTCCGAGTCCATTAAAGCCCATGCAACTACTGGGCTTGATTGATCCGGAGCCACATGCTCTGCTGCATCCCAGTGGACCGGATGTCACGTGGCGCCAGTTGGTCACTCACCTGCTGGGCATATCCGATTCGAGCATCTTTTACGAGAACCTCAAGCAGAAGCTGTGCGATCGCATTGGCGACGTGGATTGTATCGAGAGCTTGGGCCTGCTGGATGATACTCCTGTGGTGAAACTGAACACTCCTTTGGACACGCTAAGTCACTATCTGTCCAAGAGATTAGCCTTTGGTGAGTTTTGCACCTATAAAGGTGAAGCTTCATTATTATAAATTGTACATTGTTTCCTTAAAGAACGAGATGAGCGTGATCTGGTGGTGCTGCGCCATGAAGTGGGCATTCGTTGGCCCGATGGTCGCCGTGAGGAGCGCGGCATCAACTTTGTGGTTTACGGACAGCCCCAGGGTCATTCCGCCATGGCGATGACCGTGGGCAAACCTGCTGCCATTGCGGCGAAAATGATCCTAGATGGTGGGTCATCTTGTCCCATATATCTTCTCAAAACAATTTAATTTAATTTAAACTATTCTATTTCAGGTGAGATCCAGGAACGCGGTGTCCTGCTGCCCTTCACCCCCGATATATATCGCCCCATGTTGCAGCGTCTGCGCTCCGAGGGACTGACTGCCACGTTGACCTCCAGATTCTTGAACTAAATAGTCTGAACTGATCACGATCCCACATCCTAGGCTTAAGTCTTTATTATTTTTTTTCCGTACTGCCCACCGCGTCGGTGGAATTTTCGTGTCTTATTTATAGCTCGGGTTTTTCGTTGTTCGATAAGAAAGTCATTACGTTATCTTAATACTGAAATAAGTTTTATGACGTTTAGCTACTTGAAGTACGTAAACATGTTGAAGTTGTGTCGAAATTGTGAAATATGTTCCCTCTATGTGAATTAATTATGAACTGAATGTAAATGATTGCGGATAATTTTATTAAAAGATTTAATATTTATCGAAAGAAACACAGGAAAAAATGTTTTTTAGAGGTTGATGGTATCTATTTTGTAAAACGAAGTTAGGATAACCCTTATATGTATCCCTTTAGTTAAAATCAATTTGAAACCTTATAAAAATTGTAGAACATATAAGCTTTTGCCTTCCAATTTTCCGTTGCCCTAATCTTCAAGATTCGATTTCCGTTTGATTTGCCCCCGTAGCGCCTGGCAACCCGATCTGCGAAGGGTTATCTCTCGAACTTGAACTAAATTTATAAACACGACTTCGATCTAAATTTAGTGAGCCACAATACACGCGCATCAAACGCAGCATGATGATGGATCCGTGTTCGGGCGGTCATTAACGTTTATATGTGTAATAAACAACAGGCCACAAATCTCCCTGAAATCATTGTCGCTCTGTGAAAATTGTGGAGCCTGAGCCGCCTGATAATGATAACCTCTCCACCGGTCGGCAATTTTGTTGCTCATCGAGTGGGAGCAATCTATTCGGGTCTTACAATTCCAATTCACATTCATTCAATGCAAAATACAAACACAACATCTGGCGAGATAAGAGTGTGTGCGCCAGTGATGCTAGCTAAAAATGCTAGTTGGTCTAACTAAATTATAATAAATTCGTATTCATTTTAAAATCTTTTAGTTGAAATGTATTCCAAAGTTGTATTAAGAAAAGGAACTTTTTATTTTTGTTTGTTTAACCCACCACATTTATTTGATTTTATCAGGATATAACAGGATACAAATTTGAATGAAATAAATTTAATTCCAACACTTATGCTTTAGGCCTTATAAATGAAAATAAGTATTCAATCAAATATATAAAACAAGATTTTTGGTTAAAATGATTTCTATTTAATACTTTTATCAAAACAACGGAAACTATGTTAGTTTTTTAAGAACACTAACAATTTTCCACAATAAAACTAAAAAAATTAAAATATACTTCGAAATAAATCTATTTAATTTAAGTTATGTGGGTACATAAAACATTACAAATCAGGCTTGAAAATATTGTTGTTCTTAGAGATAGCCAACCCCTATCATCAGTGGATGGATACATAGCAACTGAAGGCTGTTACCTTCTATGCAACTCTATAATCAGTTGAAAATTATAGCTTTAGAGTGGAAACAAGTGAAAAAACCAAATTTTAATTGGAAATGAATGAATTAACAATGAGCCACAATGACAGTTTTTGGAGACACACCGGTTGAGGGGACTGCAGAAAGCCCGGATCAGTCCGTAAAGCCCCCAAATGCCCATCACTGGGGTTGTGCGCACCGGGATTTGTTTTTGTGGAACCCAAGTCGCTTCGCAGTCGGCGTCACGAATTAAGCGCTGGGGTCTTCAAAAGCTGATAAGTCCACACACAGTTCCCATTCAGACGCCGGCCCGTCCGGAATAAATATTCTCCTTCTTCTTGCAGTTCTACGTCTGCGTGCTCGTCTCCGTCCGGTTCGGTTTTGTGCGGTGCGGTTCTTCTTCTTTGCCAGTTATAAATACGAGTGCCAAAGTAACCGTTGTTTGCGTGTTGCGTGTTGCGGGGATAGCGAACACACAGCGATTATTTAATTTACCCGCATTCCGCTTTTGGCGGGGGCTGCGCTCTTGTGTGTTGTGTGTGTTGAAGTGAAGTGAACAAAAAACCCAAAAATCATCCATATATCTGTGTAGATCCGCAGATGTTATACAATATGCCGGAGTAACCACCTGACCCACAGCAAAGGTCAAGAAGTAACGCTTTAATCTGACTCCCGATCCAAGTGCAAACTCCTCCCCTTTCCTCCAAGTACCTCTTATCATTGGGCAGAACAGCGAAAACATATTAGAAAAGTACAAAATACAAACTGCAAAATGGGTTGCATGCGCTATTTGTCGGAGGCTCATTTGCGGGGCTTCGAGCGTTACAAGGTGAGTTCTTCTATGAAAACCAAACCAGGGCAATGGTTAGTTAGCCCAGACCCTCGGTGGGTGGAAAAAATCAATGTCCTATTTAGACAACACCCTCCCTACTCCAGACAATTGTTAATAAATAATAAACAATGTACTGAGAACGGAAAAATCCTCAATATCGATTTAACCCACTTTCTCTGTTTTCCACTTGGGTTCTTCATAAATCAACTCCCTTTTATCTTAACGGATCCTCAATTAGCTCACTGACTTGGAGAGCATAATTAGCGACGTTTTTTTTATAGTTTAATTAAATTCCCGAATTTTTTAATCTTTTTAATATTTATGAACTGTTTTATGATAAAAAACCTTTAAAAAGTGGCTATTTTTATTTTATTTTAATCAAAATAATTTAAACCTTAGGATAGTTTACTTTCAACTCTTTATTAGACAAAATTAGATTATTTGTTAAATTAAATTTATAACAACATTGGCAAAAAAGTCTTGATACTAAATTATTAATGCAAATGTCTCTAATTGAGTAAAGAAACTATTTATTGCACATGGAGAAAAAATTGTGTCACAGACCAAAATTAAAAGATTTTCATAGAAAAAAAATATTTTATAACCTTTATATGCTTCATTTATCTGATAAAAATATTCATAAACTATTATTGATAACAATAAGTTTCAATTAGTAAACTAAAGTTGTAGTTTTGTTATGTATTACAATTTTTTTGTGTGTAAATACACATTCTTATCGGATTACGATTCACTCTAGTTCCGGTTGGCTCGCCGGCCAGATTAGACAACTTTTAATTTGATCCCGACCTGGTGAGCCAGTTTGTTATGTGTCGAAATTTGTACTATCAAAATTTTAATGTACAGTATTACTACTGTAGGTCATCAATTAGGAGATAACCAGGCTAAACAAATGTTTCGCAAACGTTCGTTAGAAGAAGGCATTGAACTGTCACAGAGGCATGTGCTGAAAGTGTGGACACATATAGACAGATAGTGCGGGGATGGGATTTAGTGGAGCAGAGTGTGTTGGGCTGGGACTATCAAAAGTGGAATTTGTACTTGTAAAGATTACAACATGCAGAGACAATGAGATGGCGACCCTGCAGAGAAGGGGGCAAAAAAAGAAAGGAGGGTCTAAACATGCATCAACCAGTGTTTTGAGTTCAGTGAATTGAAAACTCAATAAATGGAAAACAAGAGTAGTTTTCAAGGACTTTCCTCTGGTATAAATCAATATCTTATCACATCTTGTTCAAATTGAAAGTTGTACTCAGCATGACTTGAAAAATACCATTAAGTAATGTAAATCCTGTTATTATTTTAAACGGTTTATAATTTGAGTTGGTTTCTGTGCTTTGATGAAACCCAGAGCCAACTCCTGTCCAAAATTATAGTATCAAAGGAAAAAACTTGGAAATCTTTATGAATTAGTAATAATTTTATTTTATAATAATTATATAATATATTTTGAAAAAAAATTGTTTTTGTTTAAAGTTAAATATTAAATCAAGTTTCGAAAAATAACTTATTTTATTAAAATTAAACTTTAATCGATATCTGATTATTTATTTCCTAGTACAACTGCATAGACACAAGTTTCCTCAGTAACTATGTGATGCACCCTTTGTGGAACTACTGCGTGAAGGTAATATATTAATATTTAATAGCGTAGATACATTTTAACTCACATTAATTATCCCAGTTTGTTCCAAAATGGATGGCTCCCAACATTCTGACCTTCGTGGGCTTTCTCATGACTGTCGTCAACTTTATCCTGATAGCTCACTACGACTGGGGCTTTGAAGGCAGCCAACGATAAGGTGAAGGGCAATACAGTGCCCGCCTGGGTGTGGACAGTGGCGGCCATTAACATACTTATTTACTATAATTTGGGTGAGTTTATGAAGAGATTGAAGTACAATTTTAGTAACACTAACTGATTTTCCTTCTTAGATGGCATGGATGGAAAGCAAGCTCGAAGAACTGGAACAAGTGGACCTCTGGGAGAGCTGTTTGATCATGGACTGGACTCCTATTCTGCTGCTCTGATACCCATTTACCTATTCTCGCTGTTTCGGCACCACCGATTTGCCTCCTATTCGCATGTTTTTCGTGATTTGGAACGTGTTCCTAAACTTTTATTTGACCCACGTGGAGAAGTATAACACGGGTGTTATGTTTTTGCCTTGGGGATATGACTTTACCATGTGGGTAAGTAAATCGAATCTTTTTTAGAATTCTATTAAATTTATTAACGTTCATCACCTTTATCAGGGAGTTGTCTGCATGCTGTTTGTGGCAACTGTCTTCGGACCTGAAATGTACCGTTTCAGCCTTTATGGCATAACAGTGGCCAATGTGTTTGAGGTGACTCTTATTGGTTCCGGCATGGTCAGCAGTCATCCTGTTATAGCTAGAAATATCTACCTGTAAGTATGTCACTAACCTTTCAATGAAGAGCAAACTAAGCCCTAATTTAACTATGAAAAATTGAATCCTACGCAGAATAAATTATTGAAGTAAGAATTAAATATGATAAAAAAATATTGAAATATGAAACCAGAAATAACCTAAATTTTTTAAAAATGTGATTTATCTTTTGTTAAAGCAAGGCATTTTGGTTCTTTAGTAATCAAAAAAGTTTATGTTTTTTTGTTTTAATTTGTAGTTCCTATAAAAAACAAGACTGGAAAGATGAACAAGAACCATTACTAATTTTTTTCCTTATGTGGGTTATTTAAGAACCTAATTGTTTAAAGCTTTGAATTGACCACAAAGGAACTTCTTTTAAATAGCATGTGTTTCCGTTTTAGATGCTGGGTTTTCAGGTTTTATGTTTTTTTTTTTTTTAAATTCTTCGAAATACTTAAAATTCTTGATTAATTGCAGTTCCTATAAAAACAAGACTGGAAAGATCGACATAATGTCCTTTCTTCGCGTTCGTCTGGCCTTGCACAAAAATCTTCTTCTCCAAACAATGTGATCAATCTGGAGCCACGTATTTTGTGGATACTTTATGGAACAATATTCTCCAACATTGCCGTGAGTTTTGAAGGGATTATTTTAATTGGTTCAAAATAAAAATATGTTTTATTTAATTTTAAGTGCCGTTTGATTGTGGCCCAAATGTCGGACACGCGTTGCGATGCCTTTAATGTGTTGATGTGGCCACTGGCCGCCACAGTGGGTGTCTGCTGCTTTCCCTACTACCAGCAGGTCTTTGACACGGATCTCACGCCAGAGGTGGAACGGTGGATAGTCCAGGGGCTCACCATTTTCTCAACATTAGCCCATTGGCACTACGGCTATGGTGTGGTAAGTTTGACCCATTACATTTTCAAGATAAAGTCATTCTTTTCATATTTCTTAATATATATTTAAAAAAATTAACTTTTTCCAGGTCTCCGAGATGTGCGACCACTTCCACATTCGCTGCTTCAAAGTAAGAAAACCTCGCAGCCAATCGGGTTCCGATTTAACTGACCAACTTCTGGAGCATAACAATCAAATCAAACCGTTGAAAAACCATTGAAACTAAATCGCCCACTAACCAAAATCACATCAAACAAAACGGGGACAACCAAAATCAACCATCTTGTGATATATAGTTTATATATATATATAAATATGGGTTCCAAAACATTTAACCCTCGCCTAAAGTCTAGGTTTGTAAGTGGTCCATACTCAAATCAAAACACTAAACCGATACTCGCCATCCACGCGGTTTCTAATGTGGTAAAGTCCATACCAAGATATTATATGTAATCCAAAACCTAATCGTAGGCTAAGAAATTAATCGTACTTAACTGTAGGTTAAACCTAAGCTAAGTGCATGAAAGGAGCGCTCCTCGAAGGCAGCTTTAACCAGCATGTTGATATATACATATAGCAGAGCTAACTGCATGATCCGATAAGTATTATGTGCCTGAAGACAGCTACTGAATTAAGCTGTGTTACTGTGTTAATGCAAATGTTATGCTCACTGTACCGCCCATTGTATTGTAATTTCTGTAGATCACGACTGTAAAACCGACTGTCGACGCTGAGCAGCAGGAGTTGCAGGATGTTGTGGAAGACGCCAAGCCCACGGAAAACGTTGAAGAAGTCTAGCATCGCCACGATCTTCAACCATTTTGTTGTGTTTAAACTTAAAAATCGTTACCTAGGTTCAGTTGTTAAGACGAATTGAAAGTGTGTTTAGTTTAAGATCTAAATTGAAATGAGACTATAATTGTTAGTGTTAAAAAAAGTCCACTGTCTTTTATTCTAAGAAGATCCGCTAAAGGCTTAAAATCAACACACATAAAAAGGCTAAAATTCTTTAGTATTAGCTTAAGTTTTATTTAGAATGCAACTGCCATTGGATATATGAAAATAATTTAGCAAAATTTCATTATCTTACATTATAAACATAGCGCGCGTCATGGAGATTATCCGATCCCCTAGTTGAGCAGCAGCTGGGCCACAATGCTGTTGTCATCGGCCGGATTAGCTGAGTGAAGGCCAGATCCGCTTTCGAGGAACTCGCGTAGCTCATTCTCTAGATCGCCACCGCCGTGCTGCTCATCAGGCTCGTCGATCTCCATGGCCACCGGTGGCAGCTGGGGCAGGGCCACCGGCTGCTGCAGTAGCTCGGGAAGCTGTACTCGCGGAGAAATAGGACGAGGAGGAGGCAGGCCAGCTGGAAATAAAAAGTGTTATATTTAATGTACTGGATTGCAAAACATTTTCGTGTATTAACTTACCATACGACATGCCCATGGCTTTGCGCAGGGCATATGGATCAGCGATGGCGGAAGGGGGTAGCTTCTTGGCCAGATCGCTAATCTGCTGCGTCAGTTGCTGGGCGGTTTGGGCCTCCTCCTGACCAGCGGGCTGCACTAGTCCAAGGTGACTCGGCAAAGACTGGGACAAACGATCGTGCTGGGTCACTCGGAGCTTTTCAATTAGTGTTAGGTTCTGACTTAGATGCTCGTGCATTCGACGGTTGAGCTCAAAATTCTTCATTTCCGTCTCCATGCCGTCCAAGAAGCTCACATCGATGCCCAGATCCCCGAGAGATTGCAATCGCTTAAAGTCCACAGGGGTGTTCTTGTATTTCTCGTACTCTTGCTCGATTTGCTCGGTGGTTTCCAGCTGGGAAGCGGGGGTTGCTTCCTCCTCCTGTTCGAAGCACTTTTCTATCTCGCGGTGCTCGTACGAGTGCAGCTGCATGTTGTAAAGTTCATCCAGACTCTTGCTGTGCTCACCGTTGGTAAGAATATCTAGCAATCCGTTTGCTATGGTGGTTCCATAGGTAGAGTCCTTGGTGAACTGTAGGATGCTCTCGGCATATTCCGCGCTGGATGCATCCCCATAGGTACGTAGAACCAATTGAGTTTCATCTGCACTCAAGGTGGAGAAGCGGGAATCAAAAGTGGGTGCAAAGCTGGCAAAGGCTCCGTAGCTCAGAGGTTTGACTGGCTTCATCGCATTCCTTTTGTCCACCTGTCGCACCTGCAGCTGGGTGCTTCCCGTTTGCAGTTTGCCGACCAGATCGCCAATGGTTACTACCTTTTCAGGTCCCTCGTTCTCCTCTTTGGTCAGAAGGTTCAGGGTAGTGCTGCCATCCTTTGTTTGGCGCAGGAAACCCATTCTGTGTGCATTCTTCTTCGCATTTATCCTCTGCTTGGCCTGTTGAGCAGCATTTTGCACCTGGGCTAGGATCTCCTCACCCGTTAAATCATCAACATAAGGCTCGAAATGAGTTTTGGGCGCATTCTCCAAACGGAGTGTCCGCTTGCGCTCCTCCTCTTCCAGTTGGGCCGGGGTAGGAGGCTCTTCCGCTCCGGTTGAAGCTCCCTCGTCCGCAGAATCATGCGTTTCGCGCGACATATCATTGGAACTCAATTCGAATCCTAGTTCCTTAGCAGTTAGTTCCCTCATATAACCAGACATTGGTTTCAAACTCCTCATCAAGTTCTCTGGCTGCAGATGCTTCATTCCCACTTGCAGCAACCGCTTGGCTGCCTTGTTATACACCGTATCCACATGGTTGTACTTGATGGCATTCTCACACATCAGCTTGAAGTCATCAGTGAATTCCGTCAAAGCGCCATACTCGTGATCATCCATTTTCTGTCGCATGGTGGAGAAGTCCATGGGCCTGCTAATTATTGAAGAGTAACCGGGTGCCATGTCATCGGTCACCGGCCAGGCGAAGAACTGGTGCGGATCCCGCTTCTCCAGAAAGCGCAGCAGATGCTCCAGCAGCTTGTTCAACGGCGATTTCTGCTGCTTTAGCTTGAGCACACAGCTTCGAGGCTCTCTGCCTGATTCACTGGAACTGCTTGGGGTCTTCGGTGCCTCTAAAGCCTTGGGTGTGAGGGCATTTAGGGAGTTAGCACCGCCTGGCGTTGAGGGAGAGGGTATCAGGAGCTGGAAGGAGTAATGAGTTTTAACTAAGTAAAGCTAGCATTTGACTAAGTCACTCAAAGGTTACTCACGTCGGGCAGTGGCTTGGTGGGACTGCTGCCCACCATTCCCAGGGATGAGGATTGCAGCGACGAGGAGTTGGGCGAGGAACCCATCAAGATCTCATCCAGCTTGCGCGGTGCAATGGGCTTAGTAACAGGACAGTTGGACGGCGAGTTATCCGTGGTTATACCCGCAAAGAACAGAATATTCTCGGGCAGCGGCTGCGACTGATCGTCGTCCATAAAACTGAAACCGTCCTGACTTGAATCCGGATCAACGGCCGGTGGTGCCACTGAAGACGGCGCGAAACCAGTGCAGGCAGCATCGTCGGCACCTGGCACGACATCCTCATCCGCCGATCCAATGTCACGATGACGATCCCTGCTCCTATGACGCTTCTCCTTGTGATGCTTGTGCTTCTTCTCCCGATCCTTCTTCTTCTTCTTTTTCTTGGACTTCTTGTGGCGCTCGCGATGTCCCTGGTGCTCCTGGAGTTCCTCGGGCACGGGCGACATCATTGCCTCGGCCGCTGTGGGCGGTCCTCCGTCCACCATCGGCGAATTGGCACTGTACTCCGGCGTAGCATTTGATCCCACCTTCAGGATGAGCTTCAATCCCCGCTGCAGCTGAGCTGGATCCTGGTGCTGACTGTATTCTGCATTAAGAGAGAGTCTGCATTAATTTAAAGTTCCATAAATTTATTTTTAGGAATTTCTTTCACTGTATCAAAAACAAGCGGCAAATCGTTAGAGCGAGATGGCAGATGCCAGCGGAGCCTCACGTAGACGAGTCACTTTCATTGCACTCACCCTCATATTTCTCGCGTCGCTCCGACTTGTTCTTCTTGTGCTTCTTGGAGGAGCCCATCTTAGGCTCCGAATAGTCCAGAAATTAGGCGAGCCGGTGGCGATTGTACGTAAATAAACGAAAAACAAAAATCCGGTGGCGAAAGACAGACGCCATGAGCAGTGTGACCGTTGTTTGTAAATCCAAGAACACCATAACGCCTAGAGGTGTCAAACTACCGGTGGCACCATTGATAGTATCGATGGTTTGGATTCAGCTTGCACTATCGGTAGTTAAAAAACCAATCGCGATAGTATCTTCCCCAAATTTTTTTTTCTCGTCACTACTTTTCTAGAAATAAATCACGAGATACCAAACTGAAAAATTTGTCTCACTATTTTTATTACTTTTTAAATTATTACCATATCAAATCATTAATCTTAAAATCTTTATCAAGTTAATAATGAATACCCTTAACTTGTTTGAGTATTTTATTAGGTGAACACCCCTTTTTTTTATAAAATTGTATAGGCCGGTACTATCGCGATAGTACCGATAGTTTGCGAAAAAGCTACCGAAACTACCGATAGTGCGAATACCGGTAATTTTACATCTCTAATAACGCCTCGCGAAAGAAGATATTTTATCGAAAAGTCATCGGTATTCAAACATCTGAATTCAAAATATATTTTTTAATGCTATTTTTGTTGTTTAAATTTAATAAATTAAATAAGGCTGCTTTAAAACTGAAGTTCCTTAATAATAAAAATTATAATCAATGTTAGAAAAGTTGCACCAGAAATAAAATGAGCGTTACTCCCACCATTGTTTTTAAAAAATTTATTGCTACAATTTTATTAATGTAATTTAGGAGCAAACTGCATTAAAAGTGTAAGTGTCTATAAAATCTTTTAATTTTGTTTACCAAATATTTAAATTTTTACTTGGCTTTCAGGCGACGCTTGAGGATGGGGATGGGGGCTTTGTTGGCGATCACACTCTCCCGGAACATGGGAATGGCATTGATTTTGACCTTGCGCGGCCCACCCGATTGGCGATGGGTGGGGACCATCGAGGGCTTCTTCTGAATGACACTTTTCTGGGCACTCGTCTTGCCGGCGGGACTGCTGAGGGTGCGAGTGGAGTGCAGGCATTTCAGAGAAGTGTCCAACTTTTTGAGAATCTTGTCCAGATCCGACCGCATTCTGTGAATATCCAGTGCAAAGGTCCGCCGATCCTGCTGCAATTTCTTGTGCTGCTGCAGCATTGACTGCAGCAAGGTCTTCTGCTGGAGAACCTCACGGATTCGACTTTGCTGGCTAAAACTCTTCAGGCCGGGTTCTCCCGCTCCACCCTTCGATCTCATCGACCTCTGGTTAAAACTGGCCTTGATCGCCGCCAGCGTTTTGGTGGTACTAATATGGGCACTGCTCCCCTTGGAGGAGTTCCCTCCGCCCTTTACTCGACCATTACTGCTGCGCTTTGGATGCTTGGACACCAATGTCGATGGCAGTGGTGGTGCTTCTCCTGGTGTTGGAAGAGGAGCCCCCACATTGGGCAAGGGCACTACAGGCCGTGGTTTTCGGGGGTGTCTAACGGCTGAGGGGAAAATGAGTTATGGTTAATTTATTGGTTGTTTTTAAACTTTTAAAAAAATAATATATTTTTAACAAAGACTTAAATTTGGATGTTCTTTGTTATAAATCGTTTAAATTTTGTTAGTTTTTATCAGCTGCTTAAAATAAGTATCCTTAAAGTAAGTTCTTAAACTGTAAATTGTAAAGAATTCAACAAGAATACAAGAATTAGTTTAAAAACTTAAACAACATTGAATAATGTTTTCAAAGCTTTACTATAAACTCAAATCGCATTGCATTTTTAAGGGGGTCATAAACTAGAAACTATTTATTAATTTAAAAAATGTAATTTTAGTGAAAATTTGTGGTGATATGAGAATACAAAAAAACTCACCCTTCATGGTGGAGTGAATCCTTGCCACCATGTTGTCGTAGGTTTTTCGCGTGTCGGGCATTTGGAACCTTGGTCCCGGCAACTGGGTTGATTTCAGCGATGCCCTGACCCTATCCCTCGTGCTCAACTGCGACAGCTTCTTATTGCTATCGGCGGGCTCCTCCTGCTCCCAACTCTTCCGCAGCTGGGTGGTCAGGATGTGGTGCAAGGCCAGTCGATTGGTCATGATCACGCTCTTGCGGCTAGTTTATTTTCTAGCAATTTCGAATTTAGTTAGCTAATTTAAATGGCCAAAAATGGTCGAAAAATAATAAAATCTAAAATGTTCTTTAAAAACGATGCCACATTTTAGGATTTGGATAATTTGTACTGACACTAGCTGGATATTTAAAACAAAGGTAAGCTGACCATAACAATTTGATTTTGAATCGAGATCAGTGTTGCGTAGATTAAATACTAAAATAGTAATCATTTTTTTTTGAATGTTTTCGAACTAAATGTATTTAAGTTTAAATAATAATTTTAATTTGTTCAGTGTTGTAAAAACTTTGTCCATTTTTTTATAAGTTTAAAAAAAAAAAAAATGAGGTTACCCATCGCGAATTCTTTAGTTCCTAATTTTTTTAATTTTGTGCGCCCCTTGTAGGCCACAAAACTTAAGCCTCTGGTTGTTTAAATCATTATAACTAACCAAAAAAAAATAATGTTAAACTCAAGACTAACATTACTAAACAGTTTTTATTTTTATTTTGATCGCCTAATTGCGAATACCATAAAAATACAATTGGCTAAACATTTATAAATTGAGACTAACTAAATCAGAGATCGGTCTAGAGATGGCTGTTGATGTTCTTCCGAGCCAACTGGGCGTAGATAGTGCCATGTGGCTTGTCCACGGGGATGAAGACTTCGTTGTTGTCGCCGGGAGCAATTTTCTGGAATGGCTTCGTGTCGAAGTTGAAGTAATGCTTGTTCGGCATGGTCATCGAGATGACCGACACCTGTGGCAGTACGTCCAGCACCTGCTTTTCGCTGAGATACAGGGTATGCTGAACCGAGGGCGAGGACACGCCCACCTGCGGATCGCCGGCAAAGTTACGCATAATTATGTTCTTCACCGTCTGCCAAGCCCTCAAGAAGTCCAAGTCATCGGTATCGGAGTACTCCCAGGAGCAGTCGATCACGGTGCTAAAGATACGATCATATTGATCCGGCAGAGATCTAAACTCATCGTTCACAAAGTTCACAAACGAGGATTGGGTCGTCTTCAGCACTCGGAGACCCTTGATTCCAGTGATGACCGTTTGCTTGGGATCTGCAAGCGATGAAGTGGTTAGGCTTAAGATTTTTTCAAGAATTTGTTTTTTTAAAGATTCGGGAAGTTTTTCTTAGATTCTTGAGACATAAAAGATGATACAGATTTAAAGACTTATTATTAAGTTAACTCCAAAGGCTTTACAAGTTTTTAAGGAAGTAACAAAACAAAAGTTATATTCATATTTATTTATTAAATCAAAAAGTGTGCTCAAAAACTCTTCACTTTTTAGTTTAAGTTTGTGTCTAAGAGATACAAAGTTTTTCCAAGTTATTCTTAATTTTAAAATTATGCTTTATAATTACGAAACATATTTTTAATTCTGTAAATAAATCGGTTTTGTTAACTACAAAATGATATAACTTTAACGGTCGATTTCATTATATCCTCCCAAAATATTTTATTGTGAAAAGACAGTAGGTATGTCAATACAAAATATTTATTACTGGTGTAAAAATAAATGAGAAAAAAATAGTTTTACAAAAAATGGAATTGTTATATTAACTTCCAACTTAGCTGTAATAAATTTCTGTTGAACCACTAACCTGTTCTCCTCATGACCACATCGCAGTAGTGCTGAGCGGTGGGCGTGAAAATAAAAGCGTGATTGTGCAGCGATCGGTTGCCAATCGAGGTGAAGTCACAGCTTCCTGGTGCCCCCTTCTCACAGTTGTTGCCGGTGGTCCTGGTGTCGTCCTGACACACCCGCTGCCAGGGATAGGCCTCCACATGGACATGGGCCTCCTCGACGTGGGAGTACTTGTTAATGAAGTGCTTGGCCAGGAGCAGGGCAAACTTTTCGGGGCTCTCAATGCCAAACTTTTTGGCCAACAGATACACAGTGTTCTTTTGCGAGTCCGTGGCCACAATATCCGAGTTGTTACCCTCGTAGTAGTCTTTCTTGGTGTACAGCTTCAGATGAGTGCCCACCTCGAATTCCTGGATGGTGTGCACCGGACCCTTGCGACTCACATGAAGCACCTTCACCGCATCCTTTCCGTATCCGTGATCGGTGATCTCGTACTGAAAGGGTTTATCGTGGCCAGCATCCAGAATTCCAGAAGAAGCCTTATTATTTTGACTTTGGCTTGTTGAGGCACTGGGCTGTCTAAGAGGCGTAGCAAACATTCTGACTGCAATCACTCTCACTTTGATACTGAGGGCCACTCCAGTTCCATTTCCTCTTTTTATACTGGCGAATTCTGGATAGCATCACGTATGCAGGTGTACCAAGGGATTTCGCCACCGGATTTCGTGGGAAGGCTGTCTACTGCGCCAGAACTCATATATCATCACTCTCACTTAGGGTCTTAGAGGTCTTACCGCCCCTGTGATTAGTCGGTTTTGGCGACTTGGCTATTATGACAAAGACTCAATGAGTCCCAGGGTCTGGAGCCTGTTGTCATGTTTTCTATCTCCAAAACGTTGTATCTTGTTTACATCTCACGTTTCTAACGAAAATCTTTTTGCATTCGTTTGGAAAAGATAAGCGTAAACGATGTTTTAATAAAAAACAAAAAAATAATTGCACCTGACTGCATAAAGGAAATTGTTACATGATTTTGTGGTACATCAATAAATTTACAAGAAGAAATTTTTTGTTTTATTAAATTTTGACTAATTTTATAACTTTTTAAATAAAATCACCTAAAATATTGTAAAGATACGCTCTCTAAACACTTTTGACATGGGTCTATAGAAAAATCTAAATCTAAAATCTATTAAAAGGTTAAATAAAGTTAGTGGCCACTGTTGGAGAAAGATTACGGTTACTATTTAGATAACTACACAGAAAAAAAATTGATATGATATCATATCATTTTGGACCAGATATGTCAAAAATATCAATTTTACATGGTGAACATATCAAACTGATATGAACAAATATCTTTTACATTTTTAATCATCAAAACGACATTTTTAAAATATCAATTTGGACCAGATATGCGAGATCAAATTGATATTTTTTTATCTGTGTATAATCAAGCACGAGTCATATTATTTCACAATATTGGGAAAGATAAATCTTTGTTTACCACAAAAATAATAAGATAAAATGTTCTTGACTAATCCAAGGGACCAGTTGTATTGTTTTAAATCAAAACCAATGCAACTAATCTCATTGTGTCCATAAAATATTTATTATTTCCTGTGTTAAGCCATTGACCCTGAAAAAGTAAAGCTGTTGGGCATTCTTTTAACTACCCACAAAATCTAATTTTCGGGTTAACGCCACTTAAAATTATTATCATTGTTATCAGTGGACCTCCAGCGAAATGGCTTAAAGATAAGTCGGTTTAGGCCAAAAGCAAACTTGGGCAGCACATCTCCAAAGAGAAGATATACGGGTTTAATTTCAAGAGCTGTTTATTTGCTTAACACGGTTTTTTAAGGGGCGTGCCTCGTGTGCAAGATGCGCTCCCACGACCAAACATTTTTTTATTTCATTGTTCGCAAAGTTATGTAAGTTCCGTTTGTGGTTATTGGTTTAGGTTAAACTGAACGAAGGAAATGAGGTGTCTTTGTAAAGTGAGAGTTATATTTTTAAAGAGATCATAAAGTGTTACGAGAGTATAAAATGTGATGTAAAATTAAAAAACAAATTAGGTTAAAATTTGTTTACTCTTCAACAATGAACAAATAAATACAAATTATTTTTAGAACAAGGAAGAAAAACAAGTTTTCAAAACATCACAAAACTACGACACTACTAGGTACGTCATAAGAGCGCCACATAAATTCTATAGGGAGAGCTTTACTTTTGTCTGGTTCTTCTGATATGATAAACTATATGATCTTGATGATGGTATATCATAAACAAGGAGAGAACCCCGTGTCCCATGAATCATTCTTGAAGATTTTCCGCCTGGAATTTAACCTAATGTATGGGTAGTTTTTTATGAAGCTTTTGGCACCTCCAAAAACTTGTTGTCCACCTGAGGTTCAGTGAACTAACAAACGCGACTTATGAATGAGAGTGTCAGACAAGTAAACGCTTTTGTTGCGTCTCCACAAACAAAAGTGCAAATTGTTTTCCAGTGAAACCTGCGACGCACCCATGTAAAAGTAAATTTTTTGGCAGGCAAACATCGATGTTGGGTGAACCGCAACGAGTTAGTTGCGTTTTTGAACGCGTTTTGAACGGACAGACATCGCAATGGAGCTGCCAGGATTCCTCGTTTTGGTTCTAAGTCTCTTTTCATTTGGAACATTTGGAGCCGTTCACGATGATTTGCCCCAATGCGGTTTACATGGGGTCTACAGACAACGACAGAGTCTCGTGGAATCGCCCAACTACCCGGACAACTATCCGGTGAACACCTGCTGGGATTATGTGGTGCGATCTCCATACCGCTGCCCCACCAAGTTCCACATACAGTTCCTGGACTTTAAGTTGGAACTCTCGGAGAACTGCAGTCGGGATTACTTGGCCATTGGCCTGGACAACGACGGCGACGACATGGACGTTCTGTGCGGCCAGGTGCTGGGAATCAAGAAGTACCACACTCCCGACGGCGTCCTGCGTCTGCGCTTCCTCAGCGATGACTCACCCTGGACCACGAACGGTGGCTTCCGCCTCCTCATCACCCGCTTGGCCTGCGAGCGGGAGGATCTGGTGGCCAGGGGTCTGAACGATGACGATGAGGAGGATGTGGATGGGGATACGGTGCAGGTGAACGCCAAGTCGCCTCCCAAGAAGCTGCACCACCACCTTCACCCGCAACAGCAACCTTTGCAACAGGAACTGCAGCAGCAGCTGCCGTTAAACTCTACACAGCCAAATCCTTGGGGCTTCAACTTGGGCTTGCAGCAACCGGGTCTTGGTTATCCTGCTGGGTTTTATCCTCCATCTAGTGGCTTAACTGCTCAACGTGCACCGCCTTGTGTTCCTCAGCAACAGCAACCCTTTTTGCAACAGCAACAGGAACAGCAGCGATATCTGCAGCAGCAGCACTCCAGCAGCAGCAACTGCAACAGCAAATTCTGCAGCAACAGCAGCTTCAACTCCCACAGCAGCAGCAGCAACAGCTGCAACAGCAGCAACTACAGCAGCAGCTCCTGCAGCAACAGCAACTGCAACAGCAGGTCTTGCAGCAGCAGCAACTTCAACTCCCACAGCAGCAACAGCTCCTGCAACAACAGCAGCTCCTGCAGCAACAGCAACTTCCACAGCAGCAACTCCAGCAGCAGCTCCTGCAGCAACAGCAACTGCAGCTTCCCCAGCAGCAGCAGCAAGAGTTGCCCCAGGTTTCGGACCAATACCAGTTCACATCCTTTCAACCGCATGCAGTAACCCTCAAGGATTATGATTCCCAGAATCTGCAACAGTTTGGTGGGCAGCTTGACCTCTGCTGTGCCAGCAGTTTCAACCAAAATCACTTTTACCTCTCCAGTCCCGGATTCCCCAGAACAGTTTTAAACTATCTGCTGCCCAATCAGCAAAGAGATTGTGTCTTCTACATCGAAAAGAGTTCTCCGAATGTCTGCCGTTTGAGGATACAGTTCAAGTTCTTTGATTTTGGACAGACTGCAGGAGGTTTAGCTGGAGGATTGGGTGGAGGATTTGGTGGAGGATTTGGTGAAGGAGTTTCTGGAGGAGGATTGGGCGGAGGATTTGGGGGACAGCAAGCCTGCAATGGTGACTTCTTGGAGCTAGACGGTCGGCGATACTGCGGCTGTCGTTCGGGATATATCCACAAATCCCATTGGAATCAGGGTCGCAAGGCGCTGCGCATGCGTATCGGACAATCGAGCAGCACCACCTCCAATGGCTTTCTGCTGGAGATTTTCCAGGATCAGGACTCCGATGGTTGTCGTCAAGATGCAGCCTCCGGATTTGGACTGGGACTTGGCCTGCAGCCGCAGCAGCAGCAGCAACCTCAAAGGGGTTTGGGCCTGTGGCCACAGGTGGGACTTTCGCCTCAATTGGGATTGCAGCCACAGTTGGGACTCCAACCTCAACTAGGATTGCAGCCACAATTTGGAGTCCAGCCCCAACTGGGATTACAGCCTCAAAACCCTCAAGTGTGGCCCATGCAGGGAGGATATCCCAGCTATCTCAGTGGTTATCCTTCACCCTTTGCGGCTACTCCTTATCGACAGGTCAGAAGGATTTCCTATGCCCGCGGCATCGATGCTCAGCAGCCTTCACGAGTGGTGGAAACGAACTCCACCCGCAAGGAATTCTACTATTTCGATGGCAACGAGGCCTTTGCACGCTCCGCTTTGGAGGACGAAGATGAGGATGATAGGGCTTCTTTGGGGGTCACAACGCAACCACAGTCACAGTCCCCACCCAAGCCCGAGACACCAGTGGTGACGAAAGCCTTTGAGCAGAGCAGCTGCTCCTTTGACTATATGGAGGTGCTGAAGCTATCGGTGGACACTCTCTGGCTGACCAAACCATTGTGCTTCTCGCCTTTAAGAAGTTGGTTCCCAAACATTTTTGGCTAGGTGGCTAAAAGCAGGAAATTGTTTCATTGAGTAAAACTCTTCTTATCCAATATTTTTGGCTAACTGAGAAATAAAAAGACTAGAGAATTTAATATGATGTTTAATTTAAATTACATAAGAGAGGTATATATAATATTATATAATTTTATATTTTAGTAATTTTTTCATCTGAAAAAATGGTTCCTGGCTAAGATATGACAATGATTTCTTACTTTTCCGTGCATTAATCTGGAGTTTTAACCTTCGCTATCTGTATTTTGACCATTGTGTTGACGTTATTGTGTTGACGTCATAGCGACTGTGTGAAATAAGTATGACAAAAAAAGCGCCTTTTCACTCCGCTTAGTCATCGGCAAGAGGTTTTCACACGCACTGTGGTCATTACCAGCTAGAGGCACGAGTTTCCTCATCCTCACCCGTCACCCTTACCTTTACCCACTTCCAATTGTCATCCCCAGATACAGATGCTTTCCAAGTAGATAACCAAGTTGCCACATTGTTGTCTCAGCAAACACTGTGCCATCGCTGGAGGAGAATCTCAGCTCCACTCAATCTCAATGTCAGGGTAGCGCTTTCGCACTTCTGAAGGTGTTAGTTTGTCGAACTGCTTACAATCGCAGTTACTATGTGGGAATAACAAAGACTTGGATTTGTAATGAGTATAATAAAAATGTCGACCACAAATTTGTTACGGAAAATAATGTTTCGCTGCACACCCTTAGAATTTTTAAAAAATGTTGTGTTTGGGTATTTTATTCCATTGTCCGCGGATTTGTGGTCTCAATATTTTAATATTCAAGCTCTTCATATTTTAACACATTCTCACACTACAAAATCTTATTTTATTTGTATAAAGAAAATTCCGCTTTTGCCTTTGTGGTTAAAATTAAGCAAAGACATTTTTAGATCGTATGCGACTGTCAATAAACATTTTATGTGAATTCCACCGGATCTTTGACGTATCACTACACAACAACACAACTGCTTAAGATGGAGTATCCGCAACTATTTTTAATTAATAAATCGTTCTAAGCAAGGAATTTTAAAGGTTCGACCAACATTAACGGTAGAGATGATCGGCCTGCAAGTTGGACGCAATCTCGGACTCCCACTTGTTGTAAAGCAGCTCTTCGTGCGTCTCCGTGGAGAATTCGAAATTAGGGCCCTCCACGATGGCGTCCACGGGGCAGGCCTCCTGCAGGATGTCAATAGGAGCCGTTAGAAACCAGGGCCTGGTAGCGGATTATCCCCCTTCCTCACCTGACAGAATCCGCAGTAGATGCACTTGGTCATGTCGATGTCGTAGCGGGTGGTGCGTCTGCTGCCGTCTGCGCGTTCCTCCGCCTCAATGGTAATCGCCTGGGCGGGGCAGATGGCCTCGCACAGCTTGCAGGCAATGCAGCGCTCCTCGCCGCTGGGATAGCGACGCAGGGCATGCTCGCCGCGGAAGCGCGGGCTCAGCGGTCCCTTCTCGAATGGGTAGTTGATGGTGGCCGGCTCCTTGAAGATGTGTGCCAGTGTAACGGCGAAGCCGCGGAACAGCTCGCCGAAGAACATCGTGGAGGCTGCTCGATCCGTGATGTCCGCGAAGTCCATGCTGAGCTCCTTGTTGTTTACATACACATATCCCTTGGGCACCTCGACGATGTCTTTCGGCTCGGTCCTCTGTGCGGCCAGCAGGCGGGCTCCCTGGCTGCCAAACATGCGCTTGCCTGTGGAGGAACCATTATACCAGTAAATTACACCCTTAAAAGTCTTTGAAAGCCTTTTTTTGCCCGATTTAGTCCTTTGTTTTGCTATGACATAAGCTTACATAACCTCACTTGACGCGATTCCAACAAAAATATTGGGGTTTTCGGGAATCTAATCGTGTGGGTAAAGCTAGCTTTAGGTCTGGCACCTACCACTGCGCGATGCGGTAAAAATTCGCATGGTTACCGACATTTTTGGGGCTTAAGGGGGGACATCTGAGTAACTTTTTTTAAAAATCGAAAATTTCTTTTTCGCTTAAATAATTCTTTATGGTTTTAAAAATAACATACCAAAAGATAGAGTCCGGCAAAAGTCTCTAAGTGTCGAAATTTTACATTCTGCGGCGATGCCTCACAGGTATATCCCATGGAACCTTTTGTGTTTAAACGCGTTTTTCTCGAAACCACTTTTTTTGAGGTGGCCGGAAACATAACGCGAACAAATCTTAACCGATCGATCTAAAATTTTGACAGTATATTCAACACACCTATGTCTATCGACACACGTAGGATTTTTTTTTTTTTGCTTACTTTTTTTTATTAACAATTTTGTGACGTTTTTTTCGTGAAAATTGTAATTTTTTTTAAATTACTCACCATTTTGCAAAAAATTAAAATATCGAAAAAATCCTACGTGTGTCGATAGACATAGGTATTTTGAATATACTGTCAAAATTTCAGATCGATCGGTTAAGATTTGTTCGAGTTATGTTTCCGGCCACCTCAAAAAAGTGGTTTTGAGAAAATGCAGCACAGCCGCCATTTTGTTTTTGATTTGTTCCAAAAAAATTTTATTTTGTACTTCGCACCTAATATTATAAAACCTTCTTTACAAATTTTCGATTGGCTTTTTCATTTGGCCAAAAAAAATTTCAGAAAATCCGATTTTTTTTTTTTCAGTTACTCAGATGTCCCCCCTTAATTAAACTAAAATTGCCAATGAATTGTTTTGCTATTAAATTTCCCCGAAATATCGTTTTGCTATCGAAACAGGACTGCCAACTTGGCAAAGTTTCTAAAGCACGAACTATCGATTAGCACAAAATTAAAATTAAACAAGGTTTGAATTTTTAATTATTAATATTCTAAAAACAATTCTAAAAGAATTTTAAATATTTAAATATAATTATAAATATTTATAACCAATTTATTTAATTACAACTAAATGGTGCATTTATTAAAACTTTTAACACGAAGTATTAATTATGAAATGTTCGTCAACTTAAAATTCTAGACAAAAAGAACTAAACAAATTTACGGTAGTTTCTGAACTCAAATAACAAATTTACGTTTTAAAATACTGCTTTTAATATTAACAAGATCGATGATAACTATCGATGGTAACTATCGATAAAAATTAGCTTTGACTCCCACCCTTGGCGTCGTTTTTACCGTTGCTTTTCGCCGACATGACGCTTCGCCAAAGTTACGAATTCCCCGCACAAGAAATTGGTTAAAACGAATTTAAAGTCGAGTAAGTATTGCAATTTTAGTGTTAAATGTGTGTTTAAACGACTTTCGAACTAACCGCAACCTAAATTGCAGTCCGCGGGTGAGGTGAAAGCACCAAGATGGCGGGGGCCAAGAAAAGATCTGGCGAGCAAATATCGAGTTCGGTCCGTGAAAAAACACCAAAGAAAAGTACAGCTGCGGAAAACCACAATAGCCAAAGTCCTATGGAGACAAAGGTTTCTGCCGTAACTCCCAATAAATTTGCGGGAAGTTCTTCGCCTGCCGAAAAGGCTCCGCAGAAAAGTGCGGCAAATCCCAAAAGACCTAGCAATCTAGTGGCACCGGAGAAGAAGTTGCAAAAACATCATGAGACACCCAAAACTTCCATAAAAGTCCCGGAAAATATCATTCCTCCCTTCGGAGCACCGAAAAAAATAACTTCCTCCAACGGAGCACCCAAAGTTTCTAAAGAAAGCCAGAAAAATGTATGTCCATCCGGCGATGCATCGAAAAAAACCAAGAAAAAGGCTAATCAACTTTGGGAAGGCCTCAAGAAGCTGTCGCCCGGCACCGGAAAAGTATTGGATTGCTTCATGAAGAAGCACAACTCTACGCTCTCCAAACTAAAAGAACAGGACCGCGTCGTGGCCCACAAAATGCAGGCCATTGCTTTTGACTCTATGAAGAAAAAGTCGGAGATTGTTCACCTAAAGAAAAAGTAAGTTTTTGGCTCTTGTAGTACAGTTTTTACCTTCAGTTAAAATACTTTTTAGGTTGAGCAATATGAAGCGGGAGCTGATCACTTCGAAGAAGGCTCTTGGCGAGCAGGAAGAGAAGAATTCTAAGGCCATTGATAGTTATAACACAGTCAACAAGAAGTTAGCATACTGTGAGAAAAACTATGACAAGGACCTGGGAATCATCAAAGTGTTTGTGGACAAGCAAACTGATCAGGTTAATGCCCTAAAAAGCGAGGTAAGGAAGTGTAAATGGAGGTATTACATCATTCTCCACCTAAATATTTGTATTGCAGCTGAACAACATGCAAGACACAAATCGCGAACTCTCTGACGTCATAAGCACTTGTAATAAGGAACTAGCAAAGGCCCAAATGACTAACACTGAGATTTTGGATCACAATGCCGGAATCTCTGAGGCATTCGAAGCTCTTAAAATTGAAATGAAAGACATTGTATTGCAGCTGAACAACATGCAAGACACAAATCGCGAACTCTCTGACGTCATAAGCACTTGTAATAAGGAACTAGCAAAGGCCCAAATGACTAACACTGAGATTTTGGATCACAATGCCGGAATCTCTGAGGCATTCGAAGCTCTTAAGATAGAAATGAAAGACATGGCCGCTCAGAAAGTTCTTTGCGAGGTGGGTTTCTTAGTTTGCTATGTATTACATATTTCCAACTGCATTTTTTTCACAGGAAAAAATTGTACAGCTGACATCCGAGTTGAATGAGAGGACTCTCACCTGCGCCGAGCTTGGTCAGCGCATTGAGCAGCTTCCGATAGAAAGCAATAAAGTTTTGAGTCAACTGCAAAATGAGCTAGACAGTAGCCAATCGAGCTGCCTGGAGCTGCAAATGTTGGCTGATCAAGCGACAAAAGAGCTTGAGCTAAGCCGAAACGAGATTAATACTATTAAAACTGTCTTGGTGGAAAAGGAAGGGTGCATTGTCTCCCTAAGCAAGGAGGTTCAAGAAACAAAGGACAAAATGAGCAAAGTGGTTGAGATCAATTCAAATTTTGCTGATGAATTGGCTAAGGCTAAATCAAAGTACTCACAGGACATTGAAGATCTAGGAAACGCTCATAAGGTAAGATAAAAATTTAATAAACATGTAATATCGTTAATTAACATGTCTCATCTTTAAAGATCGCTCTCCTAAAGCAGAAAGACTTACTAAAATCACAGGCTATGGCTCACGAGGTAATTTTTATTATTTTTTTTTTCTTTTTGTTTGATTAACCTATCTTTTTACAGGCTGCTCTTTTGGAGCAGAAAGACATGTTGAAAAAGGCATCCTTAGAATTTGCAGAGCTAAAGAACGGCGGTGAGCAAAAAGAAAAGACTAGCCTTATTCACCTGTCCCAACTTCAGGACAAGCTCAATAAATGTGAGATGGAGCGCCAACGACAGGAGATTTTGAAGGAAAATCTTGCCAAAGAACTTAAAAATAAATCTCAAACCTTTGAAGACGAACTGAAGAAACTGCAAGCACAGCTAAAAAAGCTAACTAATACACTTCAAACAATGAAACATGAATTTGCGGGCGAAAAGCAGCGCTTTAAAGGTGAAATACAAGCGTTCAAAGCTGCGAACGAGGAAAAGGATGAATTACTAAACGCTGAGAAAGAAAAGTTGCTGGGTTTGGAGGCTAACCTAGACGACCTTAAGAATTCCCTTACTAATCTGCAGGGAGAAAAGGAGAAAATCGCCAAAGAATACTCGGAATCTAAGATTAAATTCACCCAAGAGCTAAAGACTCAGGAAGATACCCTTAAGGTAGGTTTAAAAATACAAAACATCCTCGTGTACAGATGATCTATTTTTAAATACTTGAAACACAGAAAAAGTTATCCGAGGTGCAGCTGGAACTTGAGAAGAAAGAAAACGAAAGGATTGAAATGGAACGCGAGAAGAATGTGAGTTTACTAATAGATTATTTTTTTCATTAAACAATTTTACTAATATTATGTCCAATAGAATGAAATGGCCGTGCTTCAGTTCAAAATGAATCGAATTGATAATGTAATAGACCAACCGATTCGCAACTTGCCCAAAGTATTAGCAGATAATTCTAGCCTCGGAGATTCCCAGGGACCATCCAAATCTCAAAGCACCAAAGTAAGTGTGCAATTGCCAAATACCAGTCGTTTTCCGAGCTTTTCCACAAAACGTATGGCGAAGCGCAAGCCGATTTATATTATCCACAAAACGTATGGCGAAGCGCAAGCCGATTTATACTGTGCATACCTCTGACTTTGAAAGCGAGGATGATCAGCCTGTGAGTATTCACTAATATATTAGTTTTTTACACAATGAATAACTTTTTTTTTCTTTTTCGTACAGATAGCCTCAGTTGTAAACAAAAATGGGGCTAAACAAATTCGATTGGCTGCAGTCGTCAAGCCCCAACAACAATTTAATTTTGTTATATTACCCATTACTTTGTAAAAAAAACTTACATCAATTTAATTGGGTTTAACATTACGTCTTTAACAAATTAAAGGTAAAGTGATTAAACGAAATTAGGAAGTTCATAAATCTTTCTTAAAAATAACTTGTTAAATGTGTACAAGTTTTTAAAGAAATGTATGATTTACATACATTTCTTTAAAAACTTGTACACATTTAACAAGTTATTTTTAAGAAAGATTTATGAACTTCCTAATTTCGTTTAATCACTTTACCTTTAATTTGTTAAAGAATACATATTTAAATTTAAGATTGTACTTGAAACTTACTGGTCAGTCAAATCAGTTTACTTTGTGTTTCTCAGTTCCTTGTAGTTGTTTTCTTTTCTGGTTTCGTTTTCCTCAATGACATTAAACACATACAACATACAACATTTACGATTTGATCATCCTTATAAGCTGGTTGACGTCAGAAGCCCCTACCACCGCATCCGCCTGCATTCCGACATTGTCCATTGCTCTTTTGGTACTATCTTCTATAGCAACTAACTTGTGGTCCTCTAAGGAAACGTAGTCCCCGAAAAACTGTAATGAACTGCAAACGCTGGAGGAACCACCAGCCGGAGACGCGGGGTCTGGCCAAATCTGTTTCAGATTCTTGAACACAAACTGGGAGGGAAAAATTAAAATTGGGTCTTATTGTGCTCTCTTGCATTGTGCAAATTGTGCGACTAAAACTTATTCGAAACAAATCAAAATATGAGTGCTAAATTTGATTTTTTTACGTACCGAAGATTTGTATGGCGTTTGAATTTCAAAATTTAAAACGTAACGGCATTGAATATGCAATATTTGAGAACTATCGGATCGCAAATGCTATCGAGTATAAGTAAAAAAAGTGTGTTATATATTTTTAGTTTTTATAACTTGTGTTCTTCTTCTGTTTAAAAATTTGGAATAAACGTCGAAAAATGAATGATAATATGTTCACTTACATTTACATTTTATTGAAAATTAAATTAAGCATTTACTTATTGAAAAATTTCAAATTTATCATAAAAAACTTAAAATGCATTTATTACAAATGGAATTATATAAATTCCAACACTCGAATCGATAGCCCCTATCGATACAAGTGGGCTCCACCATTGGCGCAGAAAGTCCCACCACTACAATTTACCGTTTAACTTTGGACGCGACGCGGGCTAACAAAAAATTGCTTCTTGACTTCAACCAGAAAAATAACGTAGATATGGACAAGGAGTTGATGGATTTCTTCGATTTCTCGAAGGATTTCAAGCGCGAAGAAGCCCCAAAGGGCTATATAAGTGGCAATCCAAATAACTTCGTGGGGGAGACCACCGAATCCAAGCCGTTGAAGCGCGAGGTAATTGGCAAAGAATACGCAGCTGAAATCACGGCCAAAGAAAAGCAGCGCCTCGACGGGGTAAGAAATGAACAATCTCGCGGAGTCAGCATTTTATTATTTGTTTGTCATTTGACACCCAAACAGGCGCTGTGCGACGACCACTTTGCGACCTCGCGCAATCGAACCATGAGCGCCATGGACGGAGTGGAAGAGGGAGAAGAAGAAGAGTACGACGGACCCAAAATCCGCCGCGACGATGAGTACTACGAAAAGTATCCCTTCAATCTAAACCGCGACAAGAATCTGCCGATCTACGGCAAGCGAGAGGAGATCTTGGCGGCGATTAAAGCGCACCCGGTCGTTATTCTGAAGGGAGAAACGGGCTGCGGCAAGACCACGCAGGTGAGCGTTATAGGAATAGTAGTTTTAAAGGATGGACACCTCTTTAACACAACACAACATATTAAAGCCCCATATATAATTTTTAAGGGAAATACAATAGGTTGATCAAATTATGATAAAAGTGTACCCTTTAGTGCTTATACGCATTTGATTTTTTCCTGGGAAACAAAATGGCGGCTTTGCCTGGGTTTCCCTAACCTAACTTTTATCAAGAATCGCCATTTTGAATCTACACAATACTGACTACACATAAATTCATTTTTAATCATAAAATGTTAAAAAAATTTTAACAACATACTATGTACTACATAGTATAACATTTAATAATAGTTTATGGAGTAAACCATCTCGTTTTTAAGATTGGACACAACTCCAAGGAGTCAAAATCTGTCTATATGTAAACCCTTTTAAATAATGTAAGGGAAAATACAATTAGCAATTTACGACTCGTGGTGTTGTTCAAAGTTAATAATTTGCGTACCGCACAACCCAACATACTAAAGCAATATATGTGTATTTAAAGTAAACTTGTTGCTTTCACTATTTAATTATTTTTTTAAAATCTTAAAATGCCTTTGAAATCAAAGTTCAGTTTGGTTTTTTAAAGCATGGTTTCATAAAGTTGTAATTAGGAACCCAGTAGTTCCTGGACGTCTTCCTCTGTAACTTCGCACTCCTGCTCCTCCTCCTCATCGTCACTAAACTCATAGATATCGTACTCCCGCCTAACGTCCTCTGGCAGAGGCTGTTGGAACACGGTGGCCGATGACATCCTTCGCTGATATGCTTCGTTGACCTCCAGCTCCACCTCCAGTTCCGCCTGATGCTTCTGCTCCTTTTTTTCCTCGCCGTACATGGCCTTGTTTCGCACCTTTTGGCGCACCTCGAACTGATCGTTCTTGGAAGTTGAGGTCTGCTCCCCATCCGCATTCTGATCTCGCTGAACTCCCAGCAGCTTCTGGATGTCGGCAAAGACATCTCGCAGCTGGCCAAAAATGTTGGTGGGAGGCAGCGCCTGCTCCTGACCGGCCAGTTGCTCTTTCTGTGCATTGTAGGCCGACTCCAGGTCAGAGAATGGCTGACTGGCCAAGTCCAGTTCCCGCAGACCCTCCAGCTCGTAGGCGAGACTCACATTATTGGGACGCTGTTGCTTCTGCAGCAGAGCTCTCTGCCTGTGCCTCTTTGCACCCGCTATGGTCTCCAGCCTGTCGTAGTCCACCAGGTTATCCAGTCCCTGGCAGTAGTCCAGCGCCGTAAAGCGGAAGGCCTGCTCCTGAACGAGGCGCCAGAACATGTAGGCCACCTGCTGGGTGTCCTTCCGTTCGGGACTCTCCGCACGCAACTGGAGGGCGTAGTCGGTTAGCTCCTGCCAGGTGCGCGGTGAGACCTCGATCTTTACAAAGTTGTGTGTGGGCTGCTTGTTAAAGATCACGTGCAGCAGGTAGAACCCTGCAATTCTCTGGGAGCGTGATGCTGCGAAGGTGTCCCCGTTGGTGCGCCGGGAGCAGGCCAAGCGCTTCGCCACGTGCAGGGCCGCCAGGGTGGTGGCTATCACCTCCGTGTGGTTCGACTGGCCGGTGAAAAGGTGCTGCATCTGCATTTCCCGCCAGCAGCGGCAAAATACCTCGAACTCAGAGTTTTCTCCATCGTTGACCAGCCGCTGGAATCGCTGCACCATTTCCCAGCAGTCGGCGTAAATATTTAACTCCGTCTATTTTGTCCTCCGTCTATTTTGTGCGCATCCCAAATGAAATTGTAGCAGGTCTGAAATGTAAACATTTTTAATTGCCGGTTTAAATGTTTTCCAGCACTGTTAACCACCGATTAATCGATGACAAATCAGTGTTGTTAATTTTAAACCTATCTATATTTAAAAAATATACATTAACTTCTTTGTTTAGATTAGATCAAATTAGAAATGAGAAAACAATATAAGTATAGACCAGCTATATGACGTAGTCATCCGTCAGTCTGAAAAAACTGAAGTATTTCTCATATTGCGGACGTGAGATAAACAGTCGTCCGAGCCGCGAGATTTAAACACTTGGTTTGCTAATAAAATGAAACCACTGGGAAAGCTGACAGCTTTTAAGCCGATTAAAAAGGTATACGGTAATAATAAAAAGAGTATTAGCATTAAAAGGATTTAAAGTTACCTGACCGATGTTTAGTAATTAAAATTAAATAACCACTTTTTAAGTGCTAACCGTACTAAAAGTTATCAATCTATTTACTACTTCCTTGCAGGTCCCCCAATACATTTTGGACGAGGGGTTCAAGAGCGGCCACTACTGTAACATTGTTGTGACCCAGCCCCGTCGTATAGCTGCCATATCCATAGCTAAGAGAGTATGCCAGGAGCGCCAGTGGCAGGCGGACACCGTGTGCAACTTCCAGGTGGGCCTGTACCGCCCGACGGGTTTGGATGAGACCCGCCTGCTGTACTGCACCACCGGAGTGCTGCTGAACAACCTGGTACACAGCAAGACGCTGACCCACTACACCCACATCGTGCTGGACGAGGTGCACGAGCGGGACCAGGAGATGGACTTTTTGCTTATTGTGGTCCGTCGCCTTCTGGCCACCAACTTAAGCCACGTTAAGATTATCTTAATGTCAGCTACGATAGATGCTCGGGAGCTGTCCGACTACTTTGCCACTAAAAATTTGATTCCCCCGGTGATCAGCGCCAGCCACGGACGCAAGTACTCAATCGAGAAGTTTTACCGCGACCAGCTGCGAAGCATTAAGTGGAAAGATGACACCCACGATCCGTTCGAGCCCCGCATCCTCGAAGACGCCTACAAGGCGGCCGTAAAGATCATTGTGGTCATTGACAACATGGAACGGCAGGCGGAGATCCAATCGCAGATGAGCTACGACGAGGCCATGCGCCATGGAGCAGTGCTTGTCTTTCTGCCCGGCATCTATGAGATCGACAACATGGCAGATAGCATTACCATAATGATGAAGGAAGAGTAAGAACGCAATTTAGATGTGAAATACTCGTCTCGTTGTTAATATAAAAGTTTGTTGTCTCGTTGCAGCCCCTCCATGAAGATTTCTATTGTTCGCTGCTTTTCGCTGATGACCCCAGAGGCTCAGAGAGAAGTGTTTGAGCCACCGCCTCCCGGCTATCGCAAGGTCATCCTTACCACCAACATTGCTGAGAGCTCCATCACGGTGCCGAATGTGTCCTATGTCATCGATTTCTGTCTCACCAAAGTGCTGGTCACCGACACGGCATCCAACTTCAGCTGTCTTCGGCTGACCTGGGCTTCCAAGACCAATTGTCGCCAGCGCGCTGGTCGCGTAGGGCGTCTGCGTAGTGGCCGCGTTTACCGGATGGTCAACAAAAGCTTTTACCAGCATCAAATGTCTGAATTTGGGATGCCAGAAATGCTGCGACAGCCATTGCAGAACGCAGTTCTCAAGTCCAAGGAGCTAGACATGGGCTCTCCATGTGAGATATTGGGACTGGCATTATCTCCGCCCAATCTTTCAGACATAAAGAACACTATATTGCTGCTAAAGGAGGTGGGTGTCTTGTACCCAACCGCGGATGGATTCTACAACGAGATGGACGGCGACATTACCTTCTGGGGCACCATCATGGCTCGGCTGCCGCTGGATACCCGCTTGTCTCGTCTCATTATATTAGGCTATGTCTTTAACTTACTCGAAGAAGCGATTATTATAGGTGAGCGTAAAAAAATCAATTCTGAGAGAAATCTTGTTCTTATGTTTGGGAGTAGATTTAATCTATGATATACAACTATTTATAACAATTCGCAGCTGCTGGGTTGTCTATGCGAAGCTTGTATAATGACTCAGCGCTTGGCCGTCGAGGAGCAGAGGTATTTTGGATGCACTACCTCTTCGCGGATGGATCTGGCTCCGACTTAGTGGCCATTTTGCGGGTTTATCTTGTAAGTTTGATACTTTAATAAAGATTTACCTTTGTTTAAAAAAAAAAAAATTGTTTTAAAGCCAAATATATACATTAGGACGCTGACCACCATGTTGCCGGAGAATCCACTGAAAGAACAAATACCAATTAATAAGGGTTTAATTGGATTAAGTGTTGAAACTATACTTTTCTGTAAATTCCGACTTGAGCAGCATCCCTCTGTACTTGATAAGTTCGTGAAGATTCGTGGTCATGCCTAGCCGTACGCCCAGATCAGGCATTGAATAGTTGAAGAGTTGGACCTGAAATATGTGATTTTTTTTAGAAAAAAAATTTGGCTAGTTCCTTAATTTATTAATTAAATTAAATCAAATTGTTAACAAATTATAGCTTCCATGTAAATGTTTGTCTCCATAATTTTCGGAGTAACTCAAGTTAAGTGGTGCGGTTTTAATAATTTGTCATAAAAAATTCTGTTAAGTTTTTGTTTTCAATTTTAGATCTAGATTATAATTTTTCTATAATATAAAAACTTTTTATCTATTATTTTTTGCAGAATCATAAAAAAAACTCACCACGTCATTTCGACTCTCGGGCAGCAAGATCTCCTCGAAGGGGGCCGCCGCTGCCTTGGTTACCAAACCTCTGGTCTTGGTCACCGCCCGCGATTTAAAGGACAGGCCGCTGGTGAGGTTCTGGGGTCGCGAGAAGGAGTAGCGCCTGCACTTACTGCCGCTCTCATTGAGATTCAGCTCACTGCTGAAGGGGATGTAGATGAGAAAGCCCTGCTCCCGGTTGATTTCGTGGTCTAAGTTCAAGAAGGGATTGTAGCTGCGGCTGCGTACTGAGGCGTAGGACGAGTACCGGGCGTCGATCTCCAGCGTTTGCTTAGTTATCGGTGGGCTGCGTTGCTCCGTAATATTTCCACGCAGCGAGGTCAGCACGGTGGTCTGCAGCAGGACGTCGGAGGAGGTGCCCAGCACCGTAGGCACCGAGTAGCGGTTCATGAACGGCCAGTGCACCGTCTGCATGTTAATGTGGCTGTCCGTCCGGATAATCTGCTGCATTCGCTCCAGAACTGCAAAGAATGTTTATGAATTGCAGTTGACTGAGAGATGCTGGTCACCACACTCACTGTTGTCGTAGGTCAGCTGCCGAAACATCCGCTGATTGAGGTAGTAGGACAGCACTGTCTTGCCCTCCATCTGCAGGATGAACTCCAGGTGCAGGTCCTTCGAGTTGATGATGGGTGCCTGCAGCATGGCCAGCAGCGCCTTGATGCTCTTGAAGGTGAACGGTTCGCTGCCGTTGCGCGACTGCATCTTGTTCAGGATGGTATCCGGCAGCCCCCGTGCCTTGATGTACAACTGGAAAGGGGTGAGATACATATACATAAGTATATTTAATAACAAGTATTTTTATTTATGATTTCTTTATTATTGTCTCAATACCAAATAACTTAGAAACTATTAAGCTACATTGACTCCGAAGAAAATACTCACAGCCAGTTGACCCGTGAACTTGCCTAGAGCTTCGGTGTCGAATTTAAAGAAGGCCACCACGGGCATGTCCGACTTGGGATCGCCGACGAGGAAGACCGAACTTGGAGTCGCGATAGTCGAAGATGTAGTTGCCGGTGACCCAGTAGCGCGGTTCCGGCTTTTGGGGCAGATGTCGGTGCATGTAGGACAGCAGTCGGCGTCTGTAAGGAAACGTGTATCAGACTTGAACAGACGGGGTAAGTGAGTGGGGTGACTTGCAGGTGCTGGTAGCAGGGATATGTTGTTTCCGAGATACTCGTCACAGTCGTTCTGTAGTAGTTGATCATATGCGGGTCCGTCTCGCTCTGGATGATGCGATGGATGCTGATCAGACGCGCAGCCGTGGGGTTAGAAATCAACAGCAGGGTAACGGCGGCCACACGCAGCTCCAAGCTGTGGTTGCGCGACTCAAAAATCGGCCAGTAGACCTCGTAAATGCGCTCCGCACGACGATCTGCCAGCGCCAGCGTCGTCCAGGCAGCCTGAAACTTCAGGTCCTCGTGCTCGTTGGGGTCCTGGACGATGGGCTCCAGATAGTTGGCCACATTTCCCAGCTGCAGGTTGTTCAGACCCTGCAAGTACAGCATCTTCTGATCAAAGTCACGATCGGCTGTTCCGGACAAGAAAAAACAGTTGAGGATTAGCATAATAATTTAATAAATAATTTAAAATTAAAAACACGTCGGACTTTCTCCAATATCAAATAATATTAATAGTTTTAAAAAACTAAAAGAAACGCTTTCCGGTTTAAAAGAGCGCGCTCTTTTATAGATATCGATAAATTATCGCTAAAAAAACAAGTTGGCAGGCCTGCATGCGAACCAAAAAGTGTTACGCAGCCAGCCAGATAGCCAGATAGCCACAAGTGAAACTTATCAGGCCTGTTCCAGTTTTCACTCGGAAGTGGATTTGATAACATTTGCGGATTTCCCTTTAACATTGTCGAATTTCCCTTATTCAATTGGGGATTTGCCTTTGAATTTCCCTTTTATTCCCAAACAAAATCAGCTGACTGGCAACTGGCCACCAACGACAAGAGCGTTTGATTTGTTTGAGTTTGCTGCCTTGGGGATGATTAAATTTTGGCCTGCTGGTGTTCATCAGCCATGGGCATAAATGGTTTACTAATTTAACGCATAAAATAGAAGAAACAAGCATTGGCGGCCAAAAATACAAATTTTTAAATATTTGTTTATTCGATCAGCTGTTCTGGTGGCAGTCTTGTGAAACCAGAGTTGCCGAAGCCGATAAAAAAGGTCCCAGCCACACGTGTTTACACAATTATTTCATTAAATTAAGCGGTAATAAGCACAAAAACTATTTTAAATTTAACTTAGATAAAATACCTTTCTATCCATAGTAACACGAGCACGAAAGGGCTTACTTAAAATAAATCCCAAAAAAATACTTATTTTATTTCGTACCATGACAGCCCTTGCATTTTCTCTCCAAATTCGTTCGGAAACTGGAACAGGGGCGGCGGATTTGTCAAAATGCTGAAGGTTAGAATCGACCCTATTTTGAGGTGCAGCCTCAAAATAATTTTTAAAAGGTCAAATATGTTGTTATCAACAAATTTAAATATGCAATATTGTTCTTAAAGCATCAAAGAATAGGGAAAAAATACCATTTGCACGTTAACTTATCGCAAAGTATTTTTAAACAATTAATTTCTGTGCCCGCGGATCTGAATCCGTCAGCCAAACGGCTGGCGGAAAGTTTCCGTGAGGTTTCGCTCGGAAGTTAACAGAGAGTTAACGGAGGGAAATTCATTTCCGTGAGGATTTTTCGGAAGTGAATATTAGAACAGGTCTGGGAAATTCGAATCCGTGTGAATCTTTCGGAAGTGAAAACTGGAACAGGCCTGTATATAAAGCGTTTAAAAAGTCTAGGTATTTAAGAAATGTTTTATAATGTGTTAGATCTGAGATTACTGTTTTTAGCCTTAAACTTGATATTTTAGTTGGAATTGTTATTCTTTTACATTATAACCCTTAAATGATTTAGAAATTAAAAAGATTATTTTCCTATTATACATAATTTTATAACCCCAATTGAAAAACGCGTTATCTCCATTTAATTGCACAAGAATAATCATATTTTTTGTAAGTTTATTTGAAATAAATATACATTTCTCAACTTTACATTAGAAATAGTTTTTGTTTCAGTAAGTAGATAATACATTTATGTTAGTATATTTCAATATTCTCGTATGTACACATTGATATAGTATTGGGCTTTTGGGGTTGTTCCATTTACTACTTTATAATACTAATGTCATGGACCGAGAGACGACGTTACGAGACTTTTAGTGATATGGCAATCATTTGCGATTGCTTGGATTAGCACACGCAAAAACAACAACAACAACAAAAAATGTAACAAAGGGAGCTACTAGAACGACGTTTATTTAGTTAGTATATACAACACATTGAGAGTTATAAAAGTTTTAATTGTCTACAGTTAGAATTAGGGGTTGGGGCATTGGTGGCGTTTTAATTGCCTCACAAGGGGCTAAATCCCTACAAGATTACGAAGTGTTTTTAGTGGGTAGTTAGTTAGTTAGTTTTTTAGGCTAATTGTTAGTGCTTGTTGTTCTCCAGTTTGGCGCTCGACTTGGTCAGCAATGTACAATTACACTTGGTATACATATGTGTCTGTCAGTGTGTCCGTGTCTGTGTCTGGGATTTGGTTATGTGATTCTGGGTTTGGGTGCACTGTTCTGTCTCTTTAGCCCAGGAACCTTATGTTGGTGAAGACCGCCTTGGCCGGACGCTTGCGGTTGCAGAAATTAACCGTCTTGCTGTGGTTACCCTTGCGATTCTCGTGCAGATTGACCAGCAGCTTAAATATATCCTCCTTACTAGGTGTGCAGGCATATCGCAATTCCGGTTCATAGTTGCTGTTGATAGAATTCATGTAAGAACTGATAATGGTAATGGTTATGTAGTTAGCAAAATCGTTCACGTTTCGGCTATCAATAATCAATAATCGATCTCTCTGTGGGCGGTTGGGGATTCTGGGTGTCTGCCTTTCGGGCCTAAAGAGACTCTGATAAATGCATTACAATAAGTTGTTTTTAAATTTTTATAGACTAGACTACAAAAGGGTAAAGGTGTGTGGGTGCTCCTGAAATTGCCAGAATTTAATTGGTTTTTTTTCCCCATTTCTGTATTGTTTAATTTATTTTCGTTTACATTACATAACATTTTATAAATATCAGTAAATTTAAATCTTCGTTAAAATGTTTAGCTTTAATTTTGGCCTTTATTTAGGTTTTTCATACAAAGAAAATAAAGCAATTTTAAAATCCAGAAAATTTAAAATTTAGATTTAAAAATTACAATTATACTGATTATAGGATGTTGTTAATATTACTAAGGTTAGTTATTTGTTAACCGCTTAAGCCATGCTTTATTTTTTAATTAGCGGTTAAACTGAAATTTTCCCCAATCACATTTTCTGGCAATTTAAGGAAGCTTAAAAAAAAAGTTCTAATACTAAGCGGTTAAATTTGGCGTGACTGACAACATTTACTAACTACAAATAATAATTGGGATTGGTGATTACTGATTAGCAATTACTGGTACTCATTAATGTGCTCTTGGGGATTTTCGGGTTGGAATTGTGGTGGTGTGGATGGATGTGTTAAGATATCTAAAGAAAATCAACCCACCCGCGATTCTTGTTGTGGCGCTTCCACGGATATCTGCGATAATAGCGCGAACGCTTGGGCTTGGTCTGTCCCATAACCAAATCCTGAACGGAGTTCTCCATGTCACCGTAGTCCTCACCTCCGGCGGAAGGAATCACGGCCTTCGGATCTTCCTCCTCCACGTAAACCAAGGGTAAAGTTTCCAGGGAGGGATCCTGTGCAAAAGAAATGCAAAAATATAAATCGTATATGAATTCTGGAATTTCGCATTTCGAATTTAAACATGACATAAAATATTAACACAGAGTTAAAAAAATGACTTATTAAAAACAATAGCAACAAATATTTTCTGCTAACTGTATTAACATTCAAAAAGCATTATCTTTTATTAAAATATTCTTAAGTATAAAGTAAAAACTTTCTAGACACTAAAATGTTAATAACATTTTTTGTTTCTTAAATATATCAATAATAAAATATATTTAGGACAAGTATCTTTAGTTTTAAAAACATAAAAAATATATATAATTTCTTAGCTACCTATAAACTTAGAGCTGAAATTAAAAACATTTATGTGCTGGACTTTCTTTGAGTGCAGGTCGTGGTATTTACCATGTAATTTCGAAGGTGTTTCCTCTTCACTCACCTCTAGCATTTTCATGAGCAAAGCGGATTTGTCCACCAGTTCCTGTTCGGCCCGCAACTCATCCTCCATCTTCTTGAGGACCTCGAACTTGCTGGCCAGCTCAAGTTCGTTGTACACCGCGTCCGCATAGTCGAGCCCCGAAGGAATCGCTCCCAATCCGAGTTCCTGAGCGCGGAGCAATTCTGCCGTGAAATGAGCAAACCAAAGATTTTGTTTATGATTTTAATGTTCACTTGAGCCGCCGCTAATCCGACCACAACCGCGCCATTGCCATTTCCAATCTTGCCTCCATTTAAGTTACCATCTCCTGGTCGTTTCCATCGGAAACTTCCGCCGTTTGATATTTAAAAGTTTGAATAGTTTGTTTGTCTGCTCTACCATGTTTTCCTGCGTCGGTGCTGTCTTTTTCAATGAACTGCCGGAAATTGACAGGCAGCAATGAGTTTACGGCCACAGAATTTTCCCCTTTGGCATTTTCCTCCCTTTGTGAGTACCACTCCTCCCATCTCCCATCTGCCATCCCCCATCTCCACCGTGTCCATCAGTCACTGCATCATCGCGCTGACTGCCTTTTGTCGCATTTTGGCATCCAGTCTGCCCATCACTGTCCACTTGGTGCCTTTTCAAAGATTCGCAGACAGACTGCTATGAACCCCACGCAGATCAAAAGCTAAAGCAGATATACTGGTAGTTCTAAAGATAGAATTTCTTGACCTTAAAATAAATCATGGAAAATTCTCTTTACCGGTGACTTTTGTGGGACTGCTATTTCCAGATTTATTTCGACCAAATAAACTTAAAATGTAGAAAGATTGGAATACTCCTCAATTACATATTATATTAAAAACATTTAGAAACATCTTAGAGAAATTAAGAATCGTCTCTTACTTTAAAGTTAAACGATTTTTTAGCTTTTGGCTAAAACGGATAATTAAAAATATATTAACGAATTACTTTGATAAGAAATAACAATAAATACTCCTACCAAAAAAGACACTCCTTTAACGAATAGAGTTGTTAAACTTCCAATCCATTTACCCGTGAAACAAATCACTCGGAAAACAAGTCGAGTTATCGAAAATCCGATATGACATTTTATTGTGGGTTGAGGATGGGGTTGTGGGTTGAGTTATTTGTAACGCAAAACGCAAACGTCGAATCAAATTCGTCAACAAATTTGTGAACCTATCCCCTCCCACTCCGGACTTCGTGGGGCGTGTTAAGTGCTCTGCACAAACACACACATTCCATATTGTTCGAGGACAACAAATTGAGACACTTCAAAAATTGTGCACTGACCGAAAATGTTCAGCGAGCGTTCATCATTTCCATTATGGATGGTGGCCGGCAGTCACGGCTAAGTGCACGCCATGTGTCACCCTAACTCTTGGTCCACCCCTTTCACTTGGTCGCCCAAAAGTCGGCAAACAAAGAATTTGGCCAGCACAAGAGATAATTGGAGCATTTAAGTACTTTAAACCTTTACTCTATAATCTTAAATAAATTGGAAATGGTTGCGATCAGAGTAGTAGAGTGAATTACACCTAGTTATAGTAGTAGGTTACATACATATAGGGTTATTTTTGTTTAAAACAAATGGTAGCATGTCCCTTAATTTACAGCGTCGTTTCTTGTATTTTTTAACTCGAGTTGGGATTAACTAAAGCTTGGAAATGGCTTCCTGGCCAACTTAGAAATGCGGTAATCGGAATGTTTATGACTCACCATCGCCGGGATCGTAAACAGCTCGTTCCTGGGCCTCCTGGACATCGGAAGAAGGGGGTCCATGGTGATAGACTCCCCCTCCGCCACCACCGCCTCCGAAGATGGGAAGATGTAGACGCTGCGGAGCAGTTGCAATGCCCTGTTGCTCTCCCATCGCTGCACCGCCTCCTCCTGCTCCACTTGTCGAGGTCTGGGAAGCCAGATAACCAGCTACGTGCCGTGTCCTGCTGCCCAGGATCGTGGTTGCCAGGATGCAGAGCGCTAGGATGTCGGGCTTCATGACGGTGTCTCTGTTTATACAGCCTCTCCGGATGTGCTTGGGATTAATGCGCGGGTTCTTGTCGATGTGGATGTCTCTGCAAGGCAACAAAAAAAGAAAAGGGAAGATGTATGTACATGACGGTAATTACCATCACTACCACTGGCTAGGATCTATCCGCCCATTTACCCCTGCGAGTGGGCGGCCCTTTGTGTTTAAGTAAACAATACGCACATAAACACGCAAACAACCGAGGAGCCCCAACAAAAAATGAAGACCGCGAACGAGAAGGTTCCTAAGATAAAGGGTGGTGGTGGTGGGTGGTGATGGGTGTTGATGGGTAATGGTGGCTTGGGTGGGTGGAGAAGTGATAACAGCTCTAAGGCGTCTGTTAGCTAACTTGGCTGCTCATCCTTGGGCTTTTGTTTCGCGATGCTGCTTAATCTTGCTTTTCGCTTCACTGTGGTGCAAGGTGAAGAAATTGAATTGCTGATCGTTTTGATAAAGAAAAATATTTTTATTTTAAATTCTATTCTATTCTCACTTCAATTACTACATTTATTTTTAACATAAATATAAGCCAAGTTTTTTAAGTAGCAACTGATTGTTAATGAGGTTTAACCAAAAATTTTTCAATAATAGTTTTCTATATTAAAGTTATATTTGATATATTCGTTTTTTTTTAAATTTTATGTGATTTTTTTTGTGATTTTCAAGTGCCTTGAATTTTTACCCAATTTAAATGTCACAAAAAAGTAACTTGGGTGGAAGTCAACCCTCTTTTCGGTTGACTGAAATGAAAACTGACTTTGTGGATTTTTTCTGATATTTTTACCACTGTATCCTAGGTGTTCTTGTGCTGTGTTTTTATTATTTTTTGTCATGTACTGCAGCGGTTTCCATTGTGAGGCCGCTGTTTGTACGCTTTGTCGTTTCATTTAATTAAGTATGGGACGTCGCTGACGTGGGCGAGTGGGCTTAACTCTTTCGCAGCGGATTTGCAGCCCATTAGCCGAGGCCCATGGTTGGGGATATGGACATACATAAACCCGAACCAGGCGAAAAAACGCCTCCCTTATTGTTTTCTTTTCCGTTTAATAACCTCCGCTTGACGGGCAATATAAATGAGTGGCATGGAATTTTTGGCACTTGCGGTCTCGATGGTTGAGATGTCTAGGATCAGCCTAATTTGTTAACCAAAGCAGCCCAAAATAATGTCTGCCTATACAAATTTAGACAAATAGGAAAGTGTGAAGGTTTTTGTAAAGGAATAAGATATTCATTATTCAAAATTCAATGACTACATTTAAAGACTTGTTTTTAATAAATTAGTCTTTAGTACTGTACATTTTTTTAATAACTATTTATGTTAATGCTATTAAATCTTTTAGTCGCAACTAACTTAATAAATCTCTCAAAAGCTTCTTCAAAGAAGGGTAATATAAATATCTTTCTTAGAGATTTATAAAAAGCCGACATAAAAATACAGGGGTGCTACGGCAAACTGGGGCGATTTTGATTTCAGCTTTTTGTCAAATCGCTGAAAAATTTCCTGGGTGCCACGGAACTTCGAGCGATTTCATATTTTTAGCTAACTCACAAACCATTTCGAACTGGACGCGAACTGGCACTAAATATCTAACAAATTTTAAACAAATTAAACAAAATGCCTTGTACAAGACTTCTTGCACTAGATGGGCTGCGCAGGCGACAGGCGATAAGGGAAACCATAGAGCGAAGACGCTAAAGAGACTCTTTGGACCCATTTTCCAAATCGGACGAAACGTTTGATTTTGTTATTGTTTTTGGTATTGTTTATGGTCATTAATGTATGTAATTTAGCTAATTTCTGTTTTTTTTCTTCCCCTTCCTATTCATCAGCTGACATTTTCAATCGTTGCCACACTAGGAAAAATAGTATTTAAAACTTTTTTTTCACAAAATAAAGAGGAAAAACGCGCTTGACTAACAAATTAAGAATGACAACTTATTTGTTATACTTTGTTACTGCTTTTAAACACAATCATCTGTGTTTTACCATCATAAAATATGTTTTCGCTTTTCGAACTTAACTAGGTGGCACCAGTGAAATGCTGTTTCGCTATGTTTGACAATTTTTACAAGCCAGTTTCTAAGCAATTTGCTAAAAACATTATTAAAAATAATAATTGCTTGCAAAATGTAATTATTTTGATGCAGAATTATCAGAAATTGAACCAGCTTTTCTGTTATATATGGCTTGTTAATGAAAACCCTTTATTTTAGCTTTATTTACCCAAATAGCTGACACATTTGCTAGCTGTTTTAAAACAGCTAAACACAGCTGAATTGAAGCTCCGTAGCACCCAGGAATTGAAATCAAGCTGAATGTGAGCTGAATGGTTTGCCGTAGCACCCCTGATAATTGAAGAATTAAAAAAAAACGACTTTTGTCGAAAGAAAATAAAGTAATTGTCTATATAAATTTTTTCTTATTTAACTTTTTGTTTGTATTATATGATATGAGCATTAATAAGAATTGTTTGAGTTTTTTCAAGTCTTTCATGTGATAATTTGGGAATTAAAGCAAGTCATTCTCTTGATTATTTTTAGCTTATCTAGCAAAAAGAAAAATGAACTGAAATTGCCTAATTTGATGCGTTTAACTAACCATATAAACCTAACAAAATAAATGAGCTCGCTCACGCCCAGTCGAAGAAAAGCGAAATGTTCTGCGTTTTTTTACACAGTTCATTAAAATTTTGTGGGGTAGGAGACATTTTCTGTTGGGAAATTCCTTGCCATTTTCCGTCACGTTTCTTTTGAGATTGATTGCAAATTTCTAACTCAACTGTGAGGCTTATAATTTAGTACAAATATTTGCGAATACATTTCTGTCGTTAAAGATTTTGTTGTTCTTTTGTTCTCTAAATCTTTAAGTGCAGTTCGATTTTATTTTTAGATAATTTGCAACATAAATTGCAAAACACTTTCGTCATTTCCTGAAGAAAACTTTTTCAATTACCTCGCTTTTGATTGGCACTCGAGAAAGTAGGCAACACTTCTTGCGAAGCACAACTTAACCAAAAATTGTTGTGGAGAAAGCGAGGAGAAAGCAAACAAAGCAAACACGAATCGTTGTCAAAATGCCTTAATTAACTTGTTGACACAAAGTCAAAAAGTGGACCGAGCCGAACAAAAAAGTTTTCCCCAAGGTAAAATGAAATTAATTTGGTGGTCAGGGGAGCAGCAGGACTCCATTTATCCATATATATATGTGAGTACCATTTTACCTGTCACCTGTTTTACCTTTTTTGTGTGTAAGTTTCGTTTTCGCAATAGCCACACGGCTAATTGCTAAATTGAGCTGAAATGTAACTAAAATGGGACTGAACCCAAAGGGATATAGGCCGTGTCTTTCACTTTATCCACCTACGTACCACCTGACTGGTGTGGTACAGGTAAAAACCTGCTTAATTAGTGATAAAGATGGGTAAAGTACTGCCCGGAGCAGCGGGTGTGGGGCAAGTGCATCTGACATTTGTCCCTGGACTCCTGCCAATTAGACACGGTCTCCTTGCGTAATATTCAAAGAGAATACATTACATAATTTCCGTTCTTATTGAATTGCGCCAGATGGGACACTTGTCAAAATTTCCATACAAAAGAACGAAATCCACACAATATTTTCAAAGGTTGCACAAAGTGTTCTGAGCAAAAACAGATGACCAGACATCAATGATTGGAAAAAAAGGGGAGTTCAGTCTCCTTGAACTCATATTTAAGAATAAAATGTTTTAAAGCAAAGTTTTTGGTGGCATTTTAAACGAAACTCTCTGGAATGCTTTTTTATACTATTTTATTTAGACTGTATTGGTCTTGTTTTTTAAGAAAAGCTAATATTCAGATTTGTGTAATAAAATACTTAAAAAAGGGCAATGATTTCATTTGTCATTATTTAATATAAATATTTATAAAACTTCAATATTTAACCACCCCATCTCTTAGTTTTGTCTTCTCGATTTAAACTTCAATAAGTACTTGCGTCAAAAAAATATTGCCTGCGGTCTTTAATTCGATACCTTTAGATATAAATTTCTGTTGCTAGGTATAAAAAAAACACACACATCCACATCTGTAAATAACAGAAAGGACTCAGGATAAATTCCAGTGGGATGCTGAAATGTGCTGACATGAAAACACCTTTGGAACGCATTGAATTCTCAATGCCTTAGATTTATTTATTTCTTGAAACTTAACTGATTTGAGACAGAGAAAGGGGTCGGGGGGAGAACAATTGCTTGACAACATTTTCCGCAAATGATGATTTTTCTATGTCCTTCTCAAAGACTTTTATTGGTTTAGTTACGGTTGACATTTATGTTTTGGCCTTGCTGGAAATTCCTTTCAGTTATTGGCATTTATAAAATATTTACAGAATTTCTTACGAAAATATTTGAACAGCAACTTTTTACTTTGTAATTCTTTAAATCGAAGTGTTTTAATGCATTACGTTTTTCACGTTTCACGTGGCGTATGAGTGATATCTACCTTTGGGAAGGACAAAATATTGCAGACGCTTTTTAAATTTCTAAATTTTTTTAAAGAGTAATTTCTACCTTAAAATTCTTCAGTTTACATGCTGTTAGTTAGTGATTTGTAATTTATAAGATTATAGTAATAATTATTTTGTGAAGACATCTGTCATAATGCAAGAAGCGCAGATTTTGTGTAACTCCCATATTTAAAATCATAACAGAATTTCCACACTTTAATTTTTATAATATAAAATTTATTAAATTTCTAGATTAACAATGTGTTAAAATGCGTTTCTTGTAAGCTCTTTTTGTCTGGCTTAAATAAATGAATAAGTTTTGACGCTCTTGATTTAAAAAAAATGTACAGTTTAACCTGATAAAAAGTATAGCATTTAAAATTTCTCAAATAAAATTAAATTAGTGAGTGATTTTTTAATCCTAAAAGAAATGATATTTCTTATTCATTATGGGTGAACTTAAAGTCAAAGATATAAGCACATATTTATTTTTAGATAAAGAATTAGTAGTATGAAAAACAGTGTGTTTTTCTTCACAATTTAAAGAAAGTTATTGAAGATTTATTGTAAAAGTTTAACAACAGCCAGGTTTTTTAGTAACATTTAAAAGTTTAAACATCAGGTTGTGGATGTCGTGGAAATGGTATTTAATTTTTTGGAAAGCACTTATTTCATTGTCCTCTTCTCACAAACATTTATTGTTCAAATTTAAGCGAATGACAACAATGAATTAACCCACTAAGTGTTGAATATTTAATTAGGCCCGCATTTGTTCTACCATTGACGACACTGTAATTGATGACGAAAGCGACGGCATTTCTAAGATTTCGCGTCACGATTTTATATCCTTTTTGAACAAGTTTCTACGAGGCTCTAATTAAACACACAAGAAACAAATGTTTATAAAGGGGTCCTTCGAAGAGTTTTTAAGGGGATTGAATTTTTGTTAGGCACCGTTCACACTCACTTTAAATTTTATTTGGAAACCGTTCGAGTTACTGATTCAGAGTTATAGGAAACTGTTGTCAACTGTTGCTCCTACTACTTGTTGAACACTGCGTGGTTGACTCGCGGAGCCGCCTCCTTTTATAAGGCCGAAACCGAAGTTGAACCCGATTTGCGATGACGAGACCGACGATTTCAAAGACCCGAAGTCGAGGCGCCAAAAAATTGCGTAAAAGCTTCGACAAGCTTTCGTTTTAGCCACATCCCATCCTTGCCAATAAAAGATATTGCGGTTTTTATCAATGAAATATTTTCGGCAAATTTAAAAAGTTTAGCGCCGATGAAAAATGTCAACGGCAATCATTTAGCAGGTCAAAGATATGCGCCGCTAAGTAGGCAACAAGTCGCGAAATGGCGTCACGTCACGGGCTTTACCGCCTTTTGGGTGGCAAGGTGATAAATAATCCGGGGGGTGGGGAGAGCCTTTGTTGACAGTACAGGTTACGGAATAATGTGCCAGCCGGACGCGTCATTTGATTCAGGGAATCTCACCCATGGCGTGGGTGTTCCTTGGCCCCCAAAGGACTTCCCATTCATGACTGTGCGGAAATCCTTGCAGTGTAAAATTTTATACGTGAATTTTTCTCATGATTCTTAAACATTGGACAGAATGGGCACTGTCATTGCTTCCTGTAAATTTTGATTACCATATCATTTAATTTCTAAATTAAACAGCGATATTTTCTATTAATAGATTGGTAATGATAGTTTTGATATGGGCACATGTTAATTAATCTGGGTTAGTCATATTTATTTGGGTCATGCTGATAGCCACTTTTATTGACAAAACACAAAGGTCAAAGTTCAAACTGTCAATTTTAACTAGAATATTCTTATTAATTTTAAATAATATTTTCCTAACAATACGACTGTCAAATTTATTACTTAATTTATAATTGATTTATTACCAGATTTATTTCGTTCTTAATATTTTTAAAGTCTAAAAAATTAATTGAGCTTAAAAAGAAAATGGTATTATATTACACTCTTCTTCACTTTAGTTTCACTCTTATGATTTAGATTAAAGATCATATTTTTTAAGCTTATTTTATTTATTTTATTCCACTTCTTGAACCTAAGCAACAGTCTGATTTACACCTTTCCTTGGCTTCCAGCTCAACTAACAATCCATCGCAATAGTGCAGTACCGACAGCAGAAGAAGTTGAGGGGTCAGGAGGACAGCCAGTCAGTCAGTTGTAGATGTCAACAACCCTCGTAGCCCTCGGGCCTTAAAAAAGTAGACACTTTGCTGTGAAATTGCTGTGAGTAATGGAGGACAATCCAAACGATCCCTCAATGTTTTCGTTATTGTTTTGCGGGTGTGTGAGTGTTTCTGTGTGTGCGAGTGTTGTTTTGGCCTAAAAGGCGGCCCAGGAAAATAAGCATATATAGGGTTTTCTTGCCAATCGCCTGGGGCAACAGAAGATGACACTTACCCCAAGAAAACCAATAATAGCCCCCTGAAAAGTTTAAGTGCCCAAAGGCGGAGGCGGGTAAAACAGGAAGCCCTCGCTGCCGTAAAGCAAAAGTCATATTTTTGGCCAAGACTGGGCTATTTTTACACGGACTTATATTTCTCCCCCTGGAACATTTCTTTACTCTGGCCCGTTTCACGGTGTAAGCGGTTTGTGCGACTTAAGTTGCATCAGAGTTCAGAACGTCCACCCACCCACATGGACATTGGACATGGAGTTGATCCAAATGCGTCACTCCCTTCGGTTTTGGCATGTGCAATCTCGACATGTGTGGCGCGTCGCTCAAATCTGCCGACCTGCCAAACAACTTGATAAACAAATCAGCGTAACTAATTACGCTGAGATTTGTGGTTTGTGTTCTGCAAAATGTGTTCTCTAGAAAATATTATATTTTTATTTTACTTAAAAACATAAAAAAGAAAAACCTTATATGTACATTTTCTTAAAGTGCATTAAAATCGACTTAAAAAATACTAACCACATATTATGACTTTCAAAATATTTTCTTAATTAAAAAAAATATTTTTCAGTATTTTAAAAAATGTCTTGTAATTTTAAATGTCTTTAAATGTGTTTAAACTATGCTGATCTCTAATTTCCCATCGGACAGGACTTGTTTATAAAATATAATATCAAGTAAAATATAAAAATCCAAAATTCTTAAGTATGATACTAAGTATTTATCAAAGAAAGAGTAAAATCTCCTCTTTATTTAAAGTTTTTTTTGTATTTAGTTTAAGTTTTAAGAGGTGAAACATTTATTTAGCAACAAAAATCTAAACTTAAATTATAATTTTGCAAAATCGATTTCCAGAACGCCATTCTACCCACCCGCATATCTTTCCAGTACGTATATTTGTATATCCGTATCACTAACGCAAATATTTGAAGCATACTTGTCTGGTTGGCGAGTGAAATGTGCAATTGACTCATTGGGACTCATTTGTTTTTGGATTTTTCGGCCGTTTTATTATTATTGTTATTGTCATGCGGGCACTATCACCTCGTTACAGCTTTAATTAAACCCTATTGACAGTTATCAACCAAAGCGCTGAGATTGAGTGACAGTGGCGCTGACGTTTTCCGCTTTCCATGATTAACAACTGCAACAATAAACTTACTTTTTTTTTGCACAATTTGGTGAAATATTTTGATTTCCGAGAGGGGAGAAACAAAATATTCGGCCAAACTTTGTAAAACTTTGAAAAAATGGAGCAGCAATACATTAAAATTGGTCCATCTACTAGTTTCTAGGCTTTGGATGGTTCCGTTGGCTCGTGGTCGGTGGTGACTTCGGCCTCCTGCTCCTCGCCTACATCCTCCTCTTCGACATCTTCTGGCTCCTCCTCGACTACCTCACCCATAATGATCGCCTCAGCCAGTTGATACAGCTCGCGAATATCCTGAAATCGTTAAAAATGATTGTAATAAATGATGTTAAAAAAACTAAATAAATTGATTAGTTATTATTTAACCTATTTTTTTTAAATAAATTTGGAACTCACCTTTGCATTTCGAAGCGCCACGATCCTCTCATCTTCGAAGCGAAGTTGGTCGTACTGCTGCTTGGAGATGAGCAGACCCCGATTGAACTCGTCCTCCATCTCGGTCTCCAGTTCCTCCGCATACTGCTGCTTGGCCACGGTCAGACTGATGGCATCCTCGCTGATCAACGTATCGTCGGAGACGTCGGTCACATCGTCCAGATACTTGCGAATCGCAACGCCCTGGAACTCATCGTCCTCACACGAAGGCTCTCGCTCCATCTCCACAGTGGACCGATGGGCATCCTCGATGAGCTCGGTCAGTTGTTGAGTGGTGACAGCCGTCTTCACATCCTTCAGCTTGTCCTCTAGCTGGTTACGTATACGCAGCTCGGTCTCACGGAACTTTTGCCTTAAAAATGTACAAATAATTATTTAATAATATAAAATTCATTATTTAATATAAGATAGTTTAAAAAAAAATAGTGTAAATCCTCACCTGGCCCTCACTATATTCTGTATGTCCTGGGGATCCGATGAGAAAGGCTGGGAAACGCGCAGCGAACGCTCCTTCATTTTGGCACGCTCCTGCTCGAGGAACTCCTTCAGGCTCTTTTCGCACTCCCGCCAGTCTTCGTTTTCAATGCTGGAAATGTGGGGAGTTTTCCTTTCATTAGCCTTCATTTTAAAGCAAACTTAGTAAACATTCAACTCATGCATATTAATGGCAAAAAAAGGAACAACGTTTAATAACGCGCTATGGGAATGAAACGTTTATATCATCATTTTGTAATACTCTTTCTTGAAAGTTACTAAGGAATAAGAGATTGGAATACACATACCCCTTACTAGAATTATAATTTTCTATGATGTAACATATTCATTTTATTTATAACTAATAATTATTAATAACTAACTATAACTATTTTTAGAAGCACAAAATCCTACGTTACTTCCTAAAATGTCCAACAATGATATTAATAAAATTTATATGGTAGTATTGATAAGAAGCAGACATTATAAAAAAATGGCTTTTATTGGGAATCGCATTGTAATTGTTGTTATATTAAAGAGCTTTGGAAATATTTAGCCAAATGTATTAATAAATGCTATTTTTGTGACTTTTATATGCAGGAATAAAAGCAAAATTGGTTCCAAAAATATCGGACTTCGATATTTATAAATTGTATAAGGTGTTATTAATGAAGTTTATATGGTGATATTGATATGAAGCAGAAAATATCATATCTGGCTTTTCTGGAAAATCCTGATAAATTTTTGTATTGTTACTAAAGCATGTAGTAGTTCAGCCAATTAACGTAGGAGTTATTTAAAATAATAGGATAAGTAAACAACACTTTTTTGGCACTGCGCAGTAATTTGGCTAAATTTTCGTAAGAATTCTACAAAATATTATTTCCTAGAAACCCAGAGCATTTAGTCGTGACCTACAATTTCCAGGTATTTCCCTGACATCACCCCCATTTTCTCACCCCCACCGAAGGTCGTTTAAGCCAGTGGGTTCATCTTTTTACAATACATGCACATCTCGGCCAGCTTTTTTTTTGTAGCCCCAACTCGTTGGGGATAAAAAGCTTCCCAGAAGGCGTTGAGCGTCAACGCGGAATAATGTATTGTTATCGTTGCCGCTATTCCTGTGCCTCCATCTGTACATTTTTAATTTTTCCCGGCATTAAACGGAGGCGGAGTTTAAGTGACTTACCGCAGCAGGTCCATGCCCCTCTCAGCGTCCTCTGTGCGATATTGTTCCACAAGCAGTTTCTGCTGGCGCTGCCTCTCCCGTTTCTTGGCCAGGAGCTCGGCTTCCTTGGCAGCGTGTTGGAGACGCTCCCGCTCCCATTTAACGCCCTGCTGCTTCAGACGCTCCGCATTCTTTTCCCGTGCGGTCTTCAACTGTAGAGGGATTTATTCAAAAAGGATTTCAAGTAATTCAAAGTTGTCTTTGTAGTTGTTGAACCCACCTTGGATCGCTCTTTTTGGATCTCCATGTTGGCATCTTTGTTGACCATAAATATGGGATCGTCGGCCAGCTCGTCTGGTATCACATCTGACTTGCCCTCGATAATCAGCATTCGTTCGCGCTCAACTTCCTTTAACTGCAAAAAATATTTATTTCAAAAATTGAAAAAACGTTCAAAAAATGTCTAAAAGTATGCAGCAAAATATTTGATTGTAAATAAATATGAGAAAATCAAACAAAAATATTTTAATGTATACTTTTGTGCACCATTTTAAATGATTTAAAAACACACGATTTATAGCTTACTATTAAGAATTAAAACAATAAATGAATAAAAATATCTAGGAGTTCTTTCAATTTGGTGGTCTTATTGCCTAAACCTTAAAGTAAAATACCCAAATTTTTTTTTTATGTAAACAGTCAAAGAGAGAGATTATAATAAAACTATATTAAATTTGTTTAGTGACATTCTAGAAGTATTTCTGTGTTTAAATAACAGTATAAGCCGTTGTCGCAAGTGCACACTTAGGGCTTTATTACCCTCTGGTCTGCGGTTTATATAAAAGACAAATCATGCGGATTGTGGGTGTTAATAAGCTTCTTGTGGCTTATACATTTATTTTTGTGTTGAGGCTATTTTCAAGTAGCTTGGAAGGCTTTCAAGGTATCAATTTCCCAACCCCATCAACAGTTCTCGACACCTTTCATCTGTTTGCTCTGCCGCATTGCGCAGCCCTTGATGGAAGTGCAATCGGAAGCGTCAAAAAAGTTAGGCTTATAGCCCCCAACCCCCCCATGTATCATTTCGAACTTCAGTCAACTGCAATTGCATTTAAGGACATATCGCACAGACAGATCTCTAAGTATCCGTATCCGCAGTGAAGCACTTTGTACTTCATAGTTTTGGCCCCTCGCATGTCTCACAGACATAAAAGGCAACTTTTGCTTGTGCTATCTCACTCCCCGGACTTCCCTCTGTTTCGGGTCTAATTTTTATTACTTTGACGGCTTGGATTTGCCATTTTCATGTCGGAGGCTCATTGGATTCAATTGTTTGCGCTTTGGCCTGGCCCCCTGCAAAAACAGAGAATAAGTAGGCGGTGTCGGCGTCATTGAAAAACTTTGGGACACTTTCGCTGAGCTCCCGTGAAAAGGGAAACTTGAAAAGGGTGAACATGGAAATGAAAAAAGGCAGCCAATAAACCAGGGAAAAGTTTAAGATATACAACTTTAGACTAGCAAATACCGGATTTTAATAAGCCATAAAACTGTTTTTAATGATTCAATGATTCATTTTTGACAAATTTTAGACCAAACATAACCAAAACACTTTTTAAAAATTAAAGTGTTATGTAATTGCAGAAATCAACGTACCGGTGTTCAAGATTAATTATTTTAAAATATATTTGTAACTTATTCTGTATTAAAAAACATACATAGTTTACGTTTAAAAAGTAAAAGTAAAGTAAGTTTAAATTACTTAAACTTAAAAGGTTTAATAACCTGCACTTGAGCTTTATATTTTTATTAATTCAAATTACTTATAAATCAGTTTTTAAATCTGTTTTAAACAAAGACTTTAAGGGCTAAGGGAAAATCTTGGATATTCTTAACCTGCACTTGAGTTCTTATTTTTATTAACTCACATTGCTTATAAATCAATTCCTAAATCTGTTTTAAACAATGATTTTAAGGGCTAACGGAAAATCTCGGATATTCTTAAAATCTTGTCCGCAGAAAACGAAACATCCCTTTTGCTCACCCTAGGCAATTGTTGTTCTACGTGACTCTCCCTGGCGACAAATTTGTTTAGGACTTCGTCTCAGATTTTTCCCGTTCTAAACTTTATGAAAATTGAATTACCAGCCAAACAAATTGGTCACATTTGTGTCTGCTTTATTCGAGGGGTTAATTGGGGTGTCCGGATTTGGGGTCTCACTTCAAAATGTCGACTTACCTCGCGGGCTCGAATGCGGGACAGCAGCTGCTTGCGGTAATCCTCGTCGATCCTTTCGCGCAGCTCCTTCATGTAGGCGCGGTCCGTCAGCTTGACCACATTGGTGCCCATCAGTCGCTCCAGGCGGGCGCTAATGCGCGGCAAATTAAAACTGGAAACAAAAAAAGGAAAAATGCTGTGAGCCACCAAATGCTGTGAGCCACCAAATAGGAGTAAAAAAAAAGAAGTAAATAAAAATAATATGAATAACAAATGGGAGACAAGTCAATGTTAATGACCCACCCAAATGTGAGTCAATAAATTTTACGCTTAATTACAGACTCAACCATAGCCACCCCCACCGCACCCACCCACTCACCTGCTCACCCACACCTAGCTGCTTGCACCACCACCTTCTTGGTGGGCAAATCCCACATGGGTCGTCCGTCCGCTGAAGGCGTTTTAGCGCTTGTAACTGTTGGTAACGAATGAGGTCGGGCCGCATTCTCGGCCAGGTTACTATAGCGCTTTTCACTCGCTGCGTTTGCCAACTGCCGCCAGTATTTTATTTTGGTTGCCAAACACCCGAAACCGACAACACAAGGACAAGGAGTCGTCCTCCAACTTCTGCGGGAGCCACCACACACACACACCATCTCAACTACAATGGGCCAGATCAACACTTAAAATCAGCATTAAAGTTGGTAGAATAAATCGTTTAAAGGCAAGTTAGTGATCTTGACTTAGGATTGATAAAAACTGGGTCTTCGTTATATGTACATTTTAGAAATCAAATAGTTTTATTGATCTCCGAATGTAGTTAAACATTATTGAGCTCAAACAGGTCTCTAAGCTAAAATATTTTATTAAATTCGGAGATGAATAAAACTATAATATTTGATTTATAACTATTTTTGCTTTATAACAAGGGTCATGTTAAAAAGAAATTAAATAGGTAACCAAAATTTAATTTCAAATTTGTTTGAGCATTGAATATTTTAACAAAGCCTTAAAGCCTAACCATAGCTTAAAACAAACTAATTGTTAAACATAAAAAAACCTTGACTTTTGGCTTACCTGCTTAATAATTTTAGGAAATTTTATTTTATTTTGGAATTGTGAAACTTTTCTAAAGATAGCCCCGTCAATTATGTTTATTACTTTACATTCTAAAAATAATTTTAGCGGTATTTTTAATTGCTAAATAATCTTTATAGCTTTAATTTACAAACATTCCTATCTTACTTTTTTATGTATTTCTTTTTATTGAACCCATTAAATTTGGGATGTTATCCACTGTTCTACCAACTTTGCCTCATATTTTCACGTGATATGCACACCAGCCAACAAGACTAACAACAACCATATATATCCTCACCTTCCAGCGCCCCCAAAAAATTTAGCGTAATTTTAGACATGCAGAGGGCACAGTGGAACCGTATTGAAGAGGACCGTTGGATGGGGGAGCTGGCCTGCCCGGAGCCATGGATGATGAGGAGTAACCCAAACGGGGGAAGACTGTCTCGACTCGTCAGACTTTCAGACTTTCGCTAGGCTTTTTAGCAAACGGCTCACATGGTCTTTGATTTCTTCTTTTTTTTTTTGCGGTTCTATATGGTAAATAGGTATTTTATTTCTACATGCCATAAAGCAACTTAATGCAGTCAGGTCATGAGAATCGTGTACTCATCTACACTGGCAAAAAAAAACTAGAAAATCGGACAAATTCAGGCCCGAATCAACTATTTTTCCTAATGAAATGCAGTCAAGTCTGAAAATAGTAAATATGAATACGTTTATAATTGATTTGTAATCAATTATGCCCATAGTTGATGTAAGTATGTTCAATATTAGAATTGATAATGGAGCAACGTTTTTTTAAAAATGCTCATTATAGATTCAAATACCTAAAATTATTAAAATCATAGTAAATTTAATAATGCCGCATAGTAAATTTAAAATTTGTAAACATTATAAAAATTTTTAACTACTAATTGTTGTCAAAAAATGTATTGTTTTTTGCCTTTGTCAAACAACATAATTTTTTTAGGTATATTACCTTTAATATAGCTTTAAATTTAAAACCATTTTTATGTGTACTAATTTAAAGTTAAAGCTTATTGGTATAATTTAATTTATATGAAAACTGAAATTTAAATAGATAAAGAGAGGTATATAATTATTATTAAACATAAACATAATGTATAAAAACTCACACTCAATTTGACTCGGCTGGGACTCGATCCTCCGACCTTCGGACTCGTGCGCGCGACCTTTAACCACTGAACCACGCTCGCTCATAGCAGACTTTGGTCTTAGCTAAGAACTGAATCGCTTTGCTTTTGGAAAAACGTGTTCTGTCTCGTCAAAATTTATGAGTATATACATTCTTAGTTCTTCAGTCAGAAACTACTTTGGAAAGTTTCTATCTTTTCAGTTAGCGTAAAGCATTTATAAAAACAAAAGTTGTGACGTTTATGAAAAGAAAAAAAAAACTCGACCCTGCCAGGGATCGAACCCGTGTGAAACTAACTCTACCTCTTTTGTGTCCTCTCCTTTTTACCCTCTGAGCTACGTTTAAATATATAAAATATTCAATTCGTTAACTTTGATTTTACTATATTGACTGCTACTATTCAAAATATTGAAAACTACCATGGTTCACTTTGTTTTCTAAAGTAAAATATATTTAAAATGTACACAAAACATCTTTGATTCTGTTATTTTTTTTCAACTATTTATAATAGTAAAATCTACCACGACTTCTTTTGATTTTATTATGGTAACCTTATTTCTATTAGGTGTCACTTTGATTTGATTATTTTCATAATTGACCTATGGTTTGATTATGTTTTCTACTAGAATCAATGATTTTTGTAGTTGAATCGGGAATGAAAAACTATGCAGCAATCAATAATAAAAACTTTTGAAATCACTATGCGTTTTTTTTGCCAGTGTAACAAACATAAACCCGTACTCGTGCCATGTGAATTCAGTATTCCATGGGGGGATTAGTCAGCCCTAGTTAATGCTTGTCGTTTAGTTGACAATTAGATGGGTTAGTTTATAGGGATTGCCTGACTGGGGTTTTTTTTTGCGGGTTTTGGCTCGAAGCCAAAAATGCTTTTCCTCCAAGCAAGCACTCGATCAAAAACCGCTCAATCCATCTCACGTAACACATATTTTAAGAGCGAGTACAATGTTGGCTTTGATGTCTCAACCAAAATCGTAGCTCGCAATAGTTCAAAGTCGTCAAAGTTCAATTCAATCAATTTCCAATCGCAAGGCAGGTGAGGAAAAAGTGGGACTCACCCCCCTCCTTCTTGGCATTGACATTGATAATGAAATTTCAGGACATCAATGGGTGTTGTCGTTGTATCAATAACCCCGGTTTATGTCACATGCCACATGCATAAATGATGTATACGCTCTGGTGGCCAAAGGGGTTTGCGGCAAGAAAGCAATCTGTCTGTCATGTCTGTGCCCTAGAAAATCCCCTGCTACGAGCCTCGATTTATGACCCGCTGGCCATAAACCATAAACAAGCAAAACCCCTTCGTCGGGTCGCTTCGGTGATAGTTCCTGCGATAGTTAACATCTTTTATTATTGCAACTTCCGCGACACTTCCCGAGTGCAACTCCCATGACATTTGCAGCGGTCTCATTCGCATCCGCCGCTGTCACAAGAGTTCAGGTGGGCCTTGATTTACGGCTCACCCACCTGGAACGGGAACTCCCGCTGACATTAACCCATTTGCAGAGGAGTGCGTGGGGACCGAGTGGGTTAACGCATATCCGATTGCCATTTGCGGCACTATTCAGCTCAATAACGCATTAAAAATGCGTTGTTTTTTTTCTACTCTTGTATTGACAACGAAGTAAGTGCTGGCAATGGAAATAGAGCTCGTATTTTTGTTGGTCCTTTAGCTACAGTAAATGGGTTTATTAAGTATCCACGTAACTGAATTTTTCTCTTACGAAACTATATTCTCTTTTAATTTTTTTGTAGATTTTAATGTTATGTTTAGGACTTTATTGATGGGCTAGGGTTTAGGATGACTTAGAATGACTTTAAATCAAAATCGAACAAAAACCTTTAAATCAAATAGTTTAAAGAATAAATAATGGAAAATGGTGATGCTATAGTAAATAATATTAGCAAGTAGTGAAGTGCAAATGTTTTGATTCCTTAAAACATTTTAAAATAATATATTTTTTAATTAGACTTCTTTCTATCAATTTGAAGTAATCATAACTTAATGACCACTATATATTTATAAAATGCGTTTTTAAATTAATTTTACTTGCTATATTTTATCTAAAAATGCAGCTGTGAAACTGCAACCAATCGCGTTCTTCCCTTAAAGTTTTCCTTCCCCCATTTCCTTGTCTTGCGCGTAATGTGTCAGAAAGGAAAAGTCCCATTGATTACGTTTATGACTTAATTAGCGGCATTTCCCAGAGCAGCAAGGAACCATATTAGTTTACAGCCTTGCCGGTCGCTATCGTTGTCATCGGCTATTGAAGGCCAACTATAAAGCCCGAAGACCAAAGGATGTGAGGGAGGAGGAGTATGACGGAGCAGGACCATGGGCTCCTGCAAGTGTGCAACGCTAATTAATGCCAGCGACGTGCATAAATTTGCCGAAGAGTTGACATTTATGCCTTTTGCCATTCGCCATTTGGCCATTAAAATTGATAATTGCAACACGTAGCAAGAAGGGCCATAAATATCGCCAGAGTGCGAGTGCAACGGTGGAATATTGAAATGTGATTCGCATGTTTTTATTATTGTAGTGAACGAGCCAAATTTTTATCGGAAAAATGAATTTTAAATCAAATTACCATGAACTGATTTCTAATAAATTGCTCGTCTTACCACTTTCTGATAATGCAAGTGGAAAATCACCATTACTTAACATTAATTCGAAAGCTAATTAATAGTATAAGACAAAAATGTTTTTTTTCTTGATAAGAGTATTGTTTGGTTGTCCCTTTGCTTCATATTCTACTTAAAATTAAGAAAATCCTAACCTCTCCTCCGGCTCCAGAGTGCACTGCACAAAGTCGATGAGAAAGTCCTCCTCAATGCTGATCTCCATCATTGGCACTGGCTTTTTGGCTCCCTTCCGTTTCGATGATTTTCCGGCCATGGCCAAAACCAGGAGTGTGTGACCAACGAGAAGGTGTTCACTTTAGTTCCTCATTTTCGCACCGATTCCAGCGGGAACGCAACCTGCGAAACTTTCACCCGAACTCGACAAAGGCGACCGGCGAATGTGGCGCCCTTTTCCTTGGATTCGAATCCTTAGACTGCCGCTCCTCGTGTTTTGTTGTTGACACACACATCATGTGTGTGGCGTCGAGTGGCACGTGGGAGAAAGTAAGCCAGCCCACTTTCACTTTCCCTTACACTTTCACGATATCGCGTTGCCACCAGCCCCGATTCCGAATGAATCCGTATCCGTATTCGAATCCGAATCGGTATTGGAGTCCGATTCCTCCTGCTCAAGCTCCCCCATCGCATGTTAAAGCGTTTAATGCTGAGCGTAATGACATGACACCAATGTCAATATTTTGACAAAGTGTTCGACGTAGTGAGTCAACAAGTTTCCACAAGATTTCTGAGCTTCAGGGGATGGTGGCTTTATTTAATACTTTAGGGACTGAAATCGGCCAAGTTAAATTTGAATTTCATAATGATATATTTCAAATATTTCAAAGCATAGTTTCCGGCATTTAAATCTTTGTGAAAAAGCTCTTTTTGTGATATAATATAAGTAACTCATCTCATCAACAGTCAGTTGATGATTCAGTTTAAGATTAGGAGACATAATCTGTTTAGTTCCGAAACGAGATGCTGATAGAGAAGTTCTCGCAACTGGTAGTCGCTGCACTTATTAGTAAATATAAATGGGAAAAACCCCATATTACAAATAAAATATTAATTTTGTTATCCCCAAAGTCTGTCAAGTGCAGGGAAAGTGCCGTTTCTCCTTCAACGATGTTCGCGCCTCCAACGGGATCTTTACGTTTCTGGACCAGGGAACACTTCGTCCACAAATATCATCTGTTGTGGGTGTGGGCATTGCCCTAACGATGCATTGCGGTGGCGGGGAAACCCACAGAACAATTTGCACGAGAAACAACAGGTTTCACCCGCCACTTGCCCTCCGTTGCACTGTAAGAGTTCCGGATAGCGAGGTTAGACTGTACGAGGGCGATAGGAGACTTTACAACGACTGTCCGGCCACAATGTATTCCATAGGACATACTATTGCTGGACAGTTCCTCAAGTTGTATGATGCTTGTTACGATACGAGGACTTTGAGGGCTCACTACACACAGGCCACCATTTATCCTAAGAATATTTGTGAGTACATAATACAAATATCATTAAGAAGGTTTGATTAATAGTTATTTTTTAGTCATACCACGTCCTGCGGATGCCGAATTTGCACCCTTTCCAGTGATGTCTCCAGAACAAGCAAGATCTTTCTTCAAATACGAAATACATCAACGATTTAAAGCTCTCTATGGGAGAACGCAAACATATATTCCTCAAGGACGTTTGGTGATCAATCGTGGACATCTGACCGCCTCCTCTGACTTTCTTTTTGAGCATCAATCAAGTTCCACTTTCAAATATGTGAATGTGGTGCCACAGTTTGCGAGCATAAATGATGGAAATTGGCGGCTCATCGAAAACTGGGTGATGAGCCTAAGACCCATGGATTCTCAGTTGATTGTTCGAACCGGGGCTTTTGGAACCCTGGAACTGAACGACTTTCGCAATCAAATGAAGGAGGCCTATTTGCTAAATGACCAGAAGAATCCGGTGCCCAAATGGATGTATAAGAGGATAACCCAGGCCGATGGAACCAGCTATGTGTTCCTCACTCACAACAATATATTTAGTCTGCCAACAGATTACCAATTCTGCAATCAGGTCAATTGTCCCATTCGTTTGGAAAGACACCTCGAGCTAGGAGTTACTTTTTGTTGTGATCCGGCTACTTTCAGGGTCCCCAATAATTGATAGATAAATAAATATTAAGGGAATACAAAATCAAATAAAAAAAAACATTTTGAAGGCTTGCATTCTAAGGTGACAACTTCATTTGTGTGTCAGGAGGATTGGAAAAACCATTTCACTTACGGGCTTTCCCTTGGTCCTCGTTTATGGCCAACAACTGTCGGTGTTTATTTCACCGTTAGATCTCGTTTTTCCACGTCTCTTTGTTTAAGCACGGAACCACCGATGACTGAAAGTTTTCCCACAAGGGACTGGTGAACTATTCCTCGAGGGCAGGCTTCTCCTGGGGACTGGATTTGGGGGGTGGTGGTGGGTGGGCAGCAGGCTCACATTACCGTGAAACCAGATAACAATTTCGCTTTATGGCCGCGTTTCATGCCAACGAGACATACAATAATTTCCTCTAATCGACTCGTAGCGCGGAAATTGAGCAAACACTTTGTGTCGAGCTGGAGTCACCTGGTGGTTGGGTGGGTGACTCCATTGTTTTCCGGCTAAGCCTTTCCATATTTCGACTTTGACTTTCCCTTAATGGTGCTGCCCTTGACACTTTCACTAGTACTTATGATAGTCAAGCAATTACAATCCCGAATTGTAAGATCTTGGCTTAAAATAATATCCCCTTAAAAAAAAAAAAAAAAAAAATATGTGATACAATATTTTTCTACAATTACAAAAATTAAAGACTATTTGTTAAAAAACACAAAAATTAATATCCTTTAAAATGGTAAAATGTGTCTCATATAAATAATCGTTATATTTTTTTAAAACCGTAACTCTCAGTTAAAAATTAAGGAATATAAAAATGAAGGTGTTAATCAAACATCACGTCATACATAATATTGATATGCTATTTCATATTTTTACTTGACAAACTTTTTTCAATCGAATCAGCCCAATTCGAAACTTGTCAGTGAGTCGTGTGATTTCCGGTACTTTACTTGCTCCCCCAACTTTAATTGCCATGTTTTCCGGCATCGCGAAAAATTCTCTTTGAAATCTGACATATAACTCCGATTGCCCGTTGTGATTTTATTCCGTAACCATTTGCACTTGCCGTCATTTTTACTCGCTGTTTATTAACTGCGTCAGCTTAGAAAGTCTCCTAGGTGGCTATTTCCGCCTCCGGTCCATTTACATTAGTACCAACACCCACTTATATTTCACCCACTACATCCTATTTTTTTTATATGGTGCTTTAATTTGTTTTGTGGGTTATTTAAAACAGCAAATGCAACTAATGTATACAAATATTGGGCTGGAATTTTATATTTTTAATTTATACTACCTAAATAAAATGGCACGCTAATAAATTTTTAAAATTAAAATTTTTAATATTAAATAAACTATTTTATAGCGGTTTGTGCTTTGGAAAACATGGGTTGCTGTACCCGCTAAGCTTTGTGGAAAGCTTTCCTGCGTGACTGCACTTAAAAAAAATTGCGTAACAAATAATCATAGTATAAGTACGTATGTTTTTAATTAACGAATTTAAATTGAAGAATTACTATAAACAATTGAAATCCCAAAAATCTAAATCTTTATTCTATCGTTTGTTCCGTTTTATACAATTTAAGATTAAGATAATATAATTAATGGTATTTTTCATCGGTACCAGCTAAAAATAATTTGTTTGCTCTAAGCTAATGGATTTTGTTTATTAAAAATTAAATTTAAGCAATCAGTTATAAAAATTAAACAAAATATCTAATTATTCGCAGTATATGCTATATTTTTGGTTAAAATAAAAAATTCTATGGCCCGAAGAACTCTTTAATTAGTAAAACACTTTTCCCTACCTGCACTTGACCAGATCTTGGAGGTCTTCTGGTGACAAAGCGTACTCGGGGTCCAAATTGGGTGCATTACGTTTTCGGCTCCGACTGCGGTGCTTTCTGAGGTGTAAGGATGGACTTTTAGCTGCACCCCGGACACCCAAGACGACATTATCACTGCTCTGAAAACTGGTGCGAATGGCAGGGTCCTCGATGGCGATTAGAGGAGCGCTCGGAGCGCGTTCCTCGGGATACTTGGCCGCCGATCCCGATGCTGCAGCTGCTCCACCCGCGAGTTCCTCCGCTTTTGCCTTCTCAGCAAAGCTGTCCCTCCGCCAGGAGGGGGTGAGGGTCCTGATCACATTCTGGGTGTCCGCGAAGCCCTCATAGTTGTACTTCTTCCGCAGACTCAATCCGGACAGATACTCCAACGTTTGCCAGACATTCATCTTGTTCGCACTGTACGAAGGCTCCTCGTCGACTGACCAGCAAGCGTTGCGTGCAATCCTCTGGGCCAGGAGCATAGTCACCGTGGCACATCGCTTGCCCGGCGGAGGCGGAGCCCACTCCCGCGACTCGGATAGTGCAACAGATCCCACCACTCCGATTCCAATACCAGGGGCATGAGCCTTCACAGCTGTGAGTGACATATGCGGAACAGTTTGTTTAGGCCCAAATTGAAATGTAATTAAGTTTCCGATTCCGTTTAAAACTTCGTCCTCATCCTGCGACGACCGAACTTTGTATGGCCCACGAATTTGAGTCTGATTCTGATTCTGGGTGGGATCATCGCCACCTCACCGTCGTAGTCGTCGACGTCGACGTGTCCGTTGCGTGGCAGCCACGCGTTCGTACTCGCTGTTTATTGTATCCATTTTGCGCCATTAAAAATAATATCATTCTGATTGAGTGACGCGCCGCTTAAGTACTTTCCTCCTTCGTTGTCCTCGCACTGACACCGTTTTCCGCTTTCCGCTTTCCTTTTTATTGAACACGCAAAGTGTCGGCATTGTACTATATCCTACACTATGTAGTATAGTATAGTATCCCCCCTCTGCCCGAAATACAAATACCTTTTTCATTACCCCGTTCGGGTTTGTTTCGGGCTCTTTGTGGATACGCAGCTCAGACAAAAGTTGAGTTATTGCTTTGCTAATGGAGCGAACAAAAGGGTGCTCAATGGATCTACCATTTTTTGGTAAAGGGAAGTATCTGAATTCATAAGTTATTAAAATATTTCTAAATTGTATTTATTTGATTCTAAAAGTTCAGATATTTTTTTAAATAGGAAAAGCCAACCAATACTTAACAACATATAATGAAGTTTGGAAGAGTGAAAAATATAAAGTTTACGTGGTTTTTCTCGATTATAAGTGGTATAAGAAATAACAAATTAAATTTGTTAAAAATGTAAAAATGGCATACATATTAAAATAAATATAGTAAAGATAAAAATAATAAAAAAATAGGAAACATAAAAAATTTTAATTAAATGATTAAAACCGGGAGAGCAGACATAGGTTTTTTTTAAACTTATTTGATATAAAACAAAATAGAAAATTAAATGAACTTTTTCTTTTATTACAATACTTTTATTTTATATAAATATTTCTTATATTCCTTTATAACACTAGTTTATGCTATTTCATTTATCCATTTTTTTTTAAGAAGAACAGAACCAAACGGTGAGGAAATGAAAAAATAGTATGACATGTAAATATTAAATATATTATCAAAGTAAATTTATTTGTTTAACTATGTAAGTAATTTTCTAAACCGTTATTCCTAAGTTTTAATTTCCAAACATTCAAACAAGGATCTTAACCTTGGGCTAGACAATTCTCAAGTATTCCGCCCTCAAAGGCAACCCGCGAAACCTGAGACCTGAGTACTCCCTCGACCCACTGAGAATAGCCAAGCCAATTTCCCTTTTCCATCACTCCTGTTCCCCAATTACTTGGCAAAGTTTCGCCGACAGCTGATGGCTGCACTTGCTCCCTGCTTTCTTGGGTGTTCATTTGCATTCCAGAAGTTGAGCCATCTATCAAAGGCTTCGTTAGCATCGCGTGACTGCACGTGCAGCGGAAATTAGCACCACCCACCCAACCTGGCAAAGATTTTTGGACAAGTTTGTGGAGAGGAAGGAGGAGGAGAAGGATGGGAAGTGTCGATATACCATAATCTTATCAGACAATGTGATGCAATTGAGTGCGAGAATTTCATCCATCGCGGATTTAATTGCCATGGAAATATTTCTGGGTGTGGTTGGGAAATACTTTATGTGTGTGGCTGACAATTTGATGGATGCAATAAAATATTATGGCTGCGGCTGAGGTAAAGAATCTTAATTGAATGGCAGCGGCTGCATTGGCGCCAATCGGTGCCAGAGTCACCGAACCACCAATCAGGCCACTAAACTACACATGAAAAAAAACACTTTTGGTCAAAAATTAGATATTTTTCCTTGTGAAAATTACACATATTTCCGAGATCACAATCCAGTTTTCCTTTTATCATTTAACATTAATTTTAATTCAACCTGAAGTCGTTAACATAAAGAATACAATTTTTAGGTTAATTTAAAAGTTTAAAAATCTAATGAAATATTGAAATTAAATAGTTTTATTATTTTGTAAGACATTTTTTTAGGTGACTTTTATAAAAATCGGTTGACCGTTGAAACCGATTTCAAATGTTTGATTTTATATACATTATTTTGTATAAGGTCAGTCGCGGGATTAAAAAAAATATTTGTAAACAGTGCCTACATTTTTTTATAACTGAAAAAAACTGTTTCTTTTAATTTTATCGAAATTTAAAACATAATAAAACTAACATTTTAGGATAACTACTATTTGACAACTATGGTAACAAGGTTGAGCAATGTTTTGCTCACTGTGATAACATAAAACGAACGAAAAACACTTGACGGCAATGAGATCTGACACACGTGTGCTCTGGCCACGCCCACTTCTCGGCCACCCACCGCCCACTTAGCAAGGTGGTTTGGAATTTAACGTTCTCTACTCACGCAACAATGACATCGGGATCCTCCCACCATTTCTTGTGCGAAGGCTGCAGCAAAAGGCTCACCTGGCGCCAGTGGTTCTTGTGCACCACCTTTGGAGTAATGTTTAAATAATGAATATTTGAAGTGTGATTATCGAAAAGATTAGCACTCACCTTGTACTTCTTGGGATCGTAGGCATTCTGGTCTTTCTCCGTGAATACCAAACGTGCCATTTTCCTGCCTTCTAGCCCGACTTTATCTTTCCTTATTGAAGTTCAACAAGATTATTGGCACGATTTCTCCACCGCAAGTGTAAAATTAAGATATTGTTAATGTATCTGCGATGAGATAACTTTGTTGTGTAGACTGACTATAGATTTAGTTTTGACAAGGGCTTTTAGTGACTGGAAAATAAAAGGCCATGTTGTTGAAATAATTTTTAAACATTAATGTTTATGTTTAACGCGTACTTTTAATAGATTTTTCTTAGATTTCTTACCTGTTTGATTTTTTTATAACAAACGAGATTTGCTGATATTCAAATGATGCAGAACTTATTAGATAACTGCTGTCAATAAATTAATTGATAGCTTTCCGATTAGAGAGCGAAAGTGGTTTGCTGTATTTAATGTAAGTATTCATTGTGGTTTCTATGGATTACACATATAATAAGCAAAACACTAGAAAAAATATAAGTTGAGAAACAGATTAACTTTAGAAGGCTTTAAAAACTTTTTTATTAAAGATTTAGTCTTCAAAGTTTTTAAAAAAAATGTGCGAATTTATAAAATAAATTATTAAGAATTTATAAATGACAACGTAAAGTTTAATCGATTCCTATGGATAAATTTCTAGGTTCTTTAAGTTCGCCTACCCTTGGACCACTTTTTTGCACCACTCTGCTCTTTATCGCATCATTATGGACACAAGTCGGCGTTGGCCGCCTTAGTGATATGCAAATGCAATCGAGAAATCGAGAAACCGAGAGTCGGCGACCAAAATGGATAAGTCTGCCGAGAACTGGCGGCGGGCACATTAATTTCAGGGCAAGCTTACTGAAGTGAATTTAATTACATTCTGCTGATGAAATTTTAATGGACAGCCAGTGGTGCTGTGCTGAATGAGTGTGGGGCGAAGGTGGTACAGTGGTTCTTGTAATTTGCCTATCCATTGTTGTTAGGGGCACCCAAGAAGTATATTTGTATACCATAACAGATAGATAGAAGTCATGGTTATGGATTGACCGAATCAAATGCGACCAGTCTTGTTTTCGTCTTGTCAACCGGCATGGCTAATTGTCGCGCACTTGAATTGTGAGCCCAGTGTTGTCAATGGGTTATGGATATGTGATATAGACATTGATTCGGGAAGGTCAAGGGGTTGGGGTGTTACGTGGTCTGTTCTCTGGTCCAGTTTCCGCATTTGTGCAGCAAACATACACATGGCTGGCTCTGACCGGAGAACTGGCCTTATATGCTAAATGGAATTATGGATCGGAGCTATAAAAGCACTGGACCAATGGGCAGATGTCAGTTAGTTTCGTTTCAAGCGTCACTGAGATCACAGAAGCCAACATGAAGGTGAGATTGAAGGGATATCGGATAACTGGAGTTTGTAGCTGAGTAGAAACCAAAAAAAATATTCAAAATCAAAAGAACACAGGCTTAGATAGATTTAAATAAAGTGTTGAATAGTTTCAAGGTGCCTAAGCATTTTGCAGTTTTTAAAAAAATGTATATTTCAATATTTACTTTAATTTACGTGCCAGTGTTTGTAAAAGAAAGAAAAGTGAGAGATATGATTTTAATTTATAGTTGAGTTTTAGCTAGCCAACAAATAAAAGACTAATTCTTTTTATTTTTGCATAAATTATAGTCAAAGTATGGTAAGAAAGATTAATATTTTATAAGAAAGAGTTTTTCTTCGGCAATCGTCGAGTAGAAAGCAAAAATGATTTACTTTTTATACAATCCTTTTTTAACAATTTGAACCAAAATAGTATTTTTTCAAGACTTTTAAACAAATTGAAAAGAATAAGGTAGCCTTTTAGTAAAGATAAATGCAAAAAAATTATAAATATTACTATTTGATTATATATTAATTAAAAATCAAACTTAATTAACTTTTGTATAATATTCAATTACGATTTGTATTCTATCTTAACTTTACCAATTTGTTGTTATTTTTAAATATAATAATAAATAATTTGGGGTTTAATAAGTGCTCTCCAAGTTCTGAATCTTGACTTCCGCTTTCCTCTTCCAGTTCGCCGTCGTCGTAGTCCTGTTCGCTTTGGCCTGGGGAGTCAACAGTTCGGTGGTGCCGCTCCTGACAACCGCCCACGGTGTGGTGGTTGGAGCACCAGGACACGGAGTGGTGATCGGAGCACCCGCTGTCGCCGGTTCGGTGGCCATTCAGGCATCGGCTGTTCCCGCTGCCGTTCCCGTAGCCCTGTCCCCCGCCGGTCCCGTGCTCATCCAGTCTGGTCCCACCGTGGTTGCCGCTCCCCATGCCTCGTGGCTGCCCCCGCTGTCGTGGCTGCCCATGCCCCCGCTGTCGTGGCTGCCCACGCTCCCGCTGTGGTGGCCATCGCCGCCCCGGAGGCCAGCTATGTGGCCAAGACCCGTGGTGCCGTCCATGTGGCTCCTCTGCCCGGACACGTGCAGTCTGCCGCCTCCGTGAACCTGGAACCCGCACCAGGCACCTGGTAAACAAACCCCTGGAGCGCCCCATGGATTACCCTCACCTCTCGATCTTGACCAACCTTCTACTCGCAAGTGTACCACATTCTTTGGTTTTATAAGTTCCCGCATGGTCTTTCCACTATTGAGATCCTCTCGGTATCTCATTTCTACAGCATTCTAAGTCAGTCCTACCCAGTCTATCGCTTTCCGCTTTATTCTCTGGTCTATATTTATGCACCCCACTGTTGTCATCTGGAAATTTGTTTCTTTTTGAATAAAAAAATGTTATTAAAACAAATGCATTGAATTTGAGAATTTGGGGTAAAAGATGGAACAGTTTTCTGGTATTAAATAAAATATTATTAACTGACAATTTAAGTCTGTGTCATAATTAAATTCCATAATCATTTGGTTAATCCGAGTTAGTAAAAACTATTAGTAAATACAAAATACAAAATTGAATTATGGACTTGTTGGGTGTTTAAAAATGCGTTAAATATGAAATATGGTACACAATTGGTTATTAAATCATTTGTTTGATTACCAGATAACCACTTACGAGAAACGGAACCCAGAATAATTTGAGGTAATTCTTACGCAATTAACATGGGATCGGCTCACCTTTTGATCCCCATTAAAAGACCCCACCCTTTGCCCAACTCCCACGCCATCGAGTCCAGAAAATACTGAACAGCTAAATAGCTAAATGTCTTTAAACAATCTCGATCGATGGACGACTATAATCGATGCCAGTAATTAATCAATTCCGGGGCAATACAGCAGTACAGCAGGGGCGTTGACAAAGCCTTTCCAGAAACGAGACGCTGTTGCTCGGCAGCTGGACCACTTTGTTGCCAGGTTGCCAGGTTGGGAGGTTGGCAGCTTGGAAACGTGGAAACTTGGAAACTGGTCTATGAACTGAAATCGAGAGTTCGACTTAAACTCAAAGTAGAGCAGGGGCGGTTTGCCTTGATCGCCGCACACTCGCACTTGCAATTATTAATAGAAAAATGTGCAAAAACTTGATATGGCCGCATTGAAGTTAAGTAATGCCCATGCAAAGTAATGCAGCTCAGATCTCAGATCCGCCTCAACGCCCACTTCTGGGGCCTTTAAAAGACGTAAGACGATTGTTCCCGGTGCCAATGTAGGATATTATGTGGGATTTTATGTTGTCGAGGTCGGAGGGGTTCAAGAAATAAGCCAATAAATACTTATAGTGAATAGTGTTGATAAAAAATTAATGTTCCTATTTTTATGGTAGGTAGGTAAACTATTTTTATCGTTTTATTTTATTTAATTGAAAATCTAACTCAATTGACTTTCTGAAAAGACATTAAAATTTTATTTATAGCAATGCTCTTTTTTTATTGTAAGCGTGTAAACTAGTTTTATGATCTATACGGTCTATGCACACGTTTTATTTTACGAAATTGAAAATCTAACATAATTGACTATCCTTGGTTTTTATTGGAACAATAAAAATGCATTTATAACAAATTAATCATTTATTTTTATTGCAGGTATGTTAACTTTTTTATGGTTGTTATTAAAGTAAAAATCTTACGCAATGAATTTTATAGGTTTTTATTATTGTAATAAAATCAACATTTTATTTACAAAAGTATTAAATAGTGTATGTTTTTTGAGACTGGTCAAATGCATAAAAGGAATATAAATTATTTTAAATTTAAAATCAAGCTAAAAACAAAACATAAACAAGCTCACAAAATAAAACAATCTTAAACAAATTAGTTTTTTTTTAATTTTTCTTTAGTTTTTTAAATTTTAAATGTAGTTTTATTTCTGTTAGTAATTTCTTTAAAATATTGGGTTACACAATATATTTTATAAACACTTATTGCTTTTAAACTTGCGTTTTTAACATGATGATAAGAAAGATGCATTCGTAATTGGAGGGTAATTATTTGGTTCAAATTTAATAGCCAGATGCTAACAGCTGACTTGATGCCCCAGCTATTTGACTGAAAATGGATTTGACCGAAAAACATGATAAGCTAAAAAAAATGCCAGGCTTTCAATAAAAGTGTCAATTGACAACGCCGGAACGTGGGGCCAAGAAAAAGGGGTGAGGGGGGAGGGGGACAAGTGGCAGCCAAACAAACAGCAGCTAAACATTTTGCCGGCGTTGTTTAGTGTCGTGTCGGCAGCCAAGCCCCATGGCAATTGGCCATAAATCTAGACCCAGCCATTCACTTTTTGTTTTCTTTATGCGCCGCCAGCTAAAAAAAAAACCCACTCGATCGGCGGCGGCGGCTGCGTGCACGCAAATCCACAAAAGACGCATGACGCAGCCACCGAATGCAACTGGGCCTAAACCACCTTCCCCTGTCCCTCCCCCTTTTTTGCAGCAAGTTCAAGTTTACGCACTTTGCGGCTTCCTGCTTTAAACGGGTTCAATGTACGTCGACGCACTTGAGCCAAACGCACTTTGCGGCTTCGCAGTTTCTGGTTTTCTACGCAGAATCGAGTTCAACTTGGCCCACTGCGGCGGTTTTCGTTATTTTATTTTCATTTGTGGTCTACGCAATTCGCAGTTTTCTTGGCAAGGCGAAGGCAGTTTGGTTTCGGTGATCGCTTCTGGTTGCTACACCAAAAAAAATGTAAATGGTAGGCAAATATTTGTTTTTTAAACATTGTATTTTATATTATACGATTCTTTAGATTAAAATAAACCTGTTCCTTATTTTTGTTATTAAATGAAATTGTTTCAACTGATAAAGACATTTTTTTCTTTGAAAAATGTGGGCATATATGCCACATCCTTTTTTGTTACAGAATTATTATGAATAAGGATTTATTATAGAACATTTAGTTTTCAAAGATTTAAACCTAAAACTGGGTAAACAAACTTAAAATAGTTTTTCTTTCAATAAAAAATAAATCGGAATGGGTTAAATAATTTGTAAGGCAATAAAATCTCTTTTAATTAAATTTTTAGGCGAAGGTGTTTCTAGGATTTTTAAAAGTCTTAAGTCTTAATTGGAGTCTTACATATAAATATATTTTTTAAAGTGTAAAAGTTACATCATTTAAGCCTTCCACATTCGTGTGGGCGATGAGTTATTGAATAAGGTCAGCGTTTCAGGTAAGGATTCGATATCCAGTTCTGCAGTTGAGTGATTCATTCACCAGAACGTATCAGAACTGCCTGGGTTTATGTTTTTTTGCGAAACTTACGATCGATTTACAGAGCCAGAAAAAAATCAAAACCAAAACACGCTCCATTGCTGGCTGGATTTCGTAATGCGGCAATAGCACACAGCTTTCTTATCCGCACCCACAACTGGTTGTTTTGGTGGCCTAAATATAGTTTGGCTGGGGCAACCTGTGGCCAAATCGCCAAATATTCACCGGCGAGTGAGCGACAAGTATCTCGCGGGTTGCATGAGCCAAATGGGCAAACAAAAAACTCGTTGCACTGCACACACTTGTTCAGATTTTTCGTGCTTTTTTTTTGTGGTAAAAGGAAAGATTGGGGGGCCCACAATCCAGACATTCTGCCATCCACTTGCTAACGTCATAGACACACTAACCAACCCATATAGAACTCGTTGCATTGTTAAGCTCTCTGTTAGTTGTGACAGTTGTGTAGAAGTGACAAGCATAACCACAAAAGTGGTTAATTACTTCCCTCGTCTAATGACCATTAGGCGTCCGCTTAGCATACTAAGTGTAATTGGATTAATTACCCGCAGATCTTGATCGCCATTTGATCGTCTAACGGTTTACGGGGGAGCACTTGACTTGACCAATCGATTACGTTACGATTGCAATTGCATCATTCAGTACCAAAAAAATACAGCCTTTTGGAGGCCGCCCACTCGAAAATTCCTTGCCAGAGTCCAAGTGTGATTGCTTTTGTGAGCTAGTTAAATTAATTTAGTTCGAACAACAATTAAAACTAAGTAAAGCACGCGCTGGTCGACAAGTAGTTGATCTTACAAATAAAAAACATTAATTTAAATATGTTAAATAAATTGAAATTCTAAGGTATTTAAATGAGTTTGAGGGAGTAATAGTCTTTTTTAAAAAAAATTGTATGTAGTTTACCAGTAAAACCGTAAACTGTAAAATGAAATAAATAAATTAAAACAGAAATATATTAAACATTTTTAAAACAAGTTTACTTTTATTTATTTATTGGAATTACATACTTGTTACAAATATTTTTTGTGCATATTTGTTTTTGTTTGGTACAACACCTTATAACAAACCCACTGACTGGATCTTTGTATAACCAATTCAATTTTAGTTTTTGTAACACCTATGTTCTCAAAAAATTGTTGTATTGAAAGGTAACAATTTTTCAGGTGTGGCAGGTGCACAAACGGTGATTGTTTCACACGAAGGGTATGAAAACCAAATTAAATAATGAGCAGCCAGCCAGAGGTGTTGGCGGTGTGGGTGGAAATGCTGGTTGCGTTGCCAAATGCTGGAAACCAAATTCGTTGGCTGGCAATAAGCCCACCCCACTAAGTCTCCACCTCGTTGCCACTTCCAAGTTGCAAGTCGCAACAATCGGCAGCCGCCAAATTGAATTCAAGCGTGGCTAACATTGATTTCCCCTCTTGGCCGATTGCTCCCCTCATCCACGCCATAATTAGTTTCATTCTGTTTATGCGATTTTAATACGAAATTCGCAATCAAATGGCTAAAAAGTGGGCGTTGTCAGTCGGGGAGTTAGTTGTGATAAGGACCCAACATGCAGCATAAAGTCTGCGGCCTTAGCATGATGAAATCGGGCGGTGAGATTGCAACAAAGGCTGACTTTGTTATTAAAATGCCATTTAAATTGGGCCAAGCGGTAAATTCAATATACAGTAAAACAAGTTAAATAAAAAAGTTATCTGTCGTAACGCGGGCATTATAAACTGTTAAAAAAATTCATACATTTTCTAATTACCAATGTATGTTGTTATCATATAAGAACTTCTTTGTCCTAAAACCGTTTTGGTGTAAAAAAATAAGATTTAAACGACAGTTAAAATTTCTATAATTAAATAAGTCGATTTCAATAATTTTGTACGTTAATATTATATAATCATATTAAATAAAATAATTGTTTCAGGGCATTATTCTGGAACCCAGTTATAAGTGTTCTATTAAAAAATATAAAATTTTATGTTAATTGTGTATTTGTTTCATAATGAAATTTTGGAATTTCAAAATATTGGTTGGCTTAAACCATTTTTTTTATATGTTCCTTAAAATTATTTTGTAGTGTACAGTTCTTATACGTGTAACTCTTTGAAAGATAAAAAAATGTCATTTAGATCAAAGGAGTTATTTAAAAAAAGTCAGAAAACATAGCTAAAGAAGTGCATTTAGTTATTTCAAACATAACAAGTTGATTAAAATAAGTAATAAGAAAATCAAAGATTGACGACTAGATCAAGTTATTATTAACAAAATAAATAAAAATAAGTTTTTACATATTTAACTTTTCCAGCATTTGATTTCAGGAAGTTTTACTGTACCTACAACTCAGCAAGTTGGTGGGGCACACGTCCGTTGGCATTGTTTGGGCTCGGGTTGTGCAACTGCCACAGCGTCAACCTGAGTTATGCCACTTGGCCGGACTGCAGCCCGTGTCCGCTGTCCCACCGCCTTAAAAACATAAAAACTTGACGCTTTGCCGCTCGGACGCCTGCGCACTCGTATTCTGTTCTCGTATTTGCCTTTTAGAGGAGGAATCAGAATTATATATACATTCATATATATGGCCAAGATCAATGCCAGCTCAGCTTGCAGAACTGAAATGAGCGCGTTGCTCATGTCGGGCCAGTGGTTGTCCGGAATTCAAGGCGGGGCAGCAGTAAATGATGGAGTGGGAGTTTTCATGCTGTGCACCTGGTCACTACAAATTTATGTATGCAAATATTTTAAAAAATTAAGCTTGTTTAAATATAAATTGTAAAAGCACTGCAACCTTTTAAAATGTTTTGATTGTTGGTAATTATCATTTATCCCCGACGATTTGGTCCTTTTTTTTAAGTTCTATCTCTATTAGTGTATTACTATTTCTAATTTTAAAAATAAACTACTTTAATTTAAAGAAATCTAGTAAAGGATTTGTTATTAAAATAAAATTAGAATCTTATTATTATTATAAAACAAAGAAAAACTGTATAATCTAACAAAAAGGGGAAGTAATCGATTAACTGCAGCTACAGCCATGATTGTTATGCTGATAGTGTACCTTTATTCAGTACACCTGGTCTCAAACAAAATATATGTATGCAAAAGGTATTTGCATACAAAGCAAAAACATTAAGAAAATTATTACAAACTTTTCTTTTAGACCTTGTAGCCGACAAAGTGACGGCGACCGATGACCTCGCCCATGTAGAACCAGGTAATCACCTCCACGGTGACCAGGACATTTAGCCAGGCTTCGCGAACAGTGACCTGGCCCAATTGAAACTTTCCCACCTGGTTCTTTAGATCCTTTTTGGAGACACTCTTGGCGGCCTCGGCTGTCTTCTTTAGCTTCTGGAAATCAGCGGGTAGTGGAGGTGATAGCTCCACTTTGGCATATCTCCAGAATTCTTCGAGCTGCGGACGTGCAGCCACAACAGCTCCTGCAAAATACCAATGTTTCGTTTTTGTTTTAGCCAAACGATGAGTTTATAACTTACTATTGGCAAGCGCCTGTGCCTTGGCTATTAATCGACTCATCTTGTATATCCAAAAACAGAACAAGAAATACAATTTTCGGAGGATTTTTCAACTTTTATCAAAAGTAGAGCTGTCAAATTGACAGTGTCAACTGATAGAATTCTGTGACCCTTTGACATAAGACTACTCTACATTACGAGATTTTAGGTACTTGTAAGGCGGTCACATACGATACGATAAATATTTGTAATTTTATCAAGCATAAACTACACAAAATATAAATATGTACAGAATAAATATTATAAGCCAATATTATTCATTATGAAATAAAGCTTTAACTATTATTGTTATGTATAAACCCATGCTTAAAATAAAAATAATTCGAATGTGGTACGTTAGTATATAAGACAAATCTTTTTGTATGGATTCTGCAGTGCCATGTAAATCTGTTAAAAAAATTTGCATAATTGCGGCCTGTTTGAAAATAACCTGCACCAATTATGAGATATCCAGGCGATAAACTGACCGATCATTACTAAACCGACGAGATAGTTATTACTAGAGCGCCCCGCCCACTTGGCCGATTGAAACAATGGCATAAAATAGAATTCGAAAAAAGAAGGTAACACGCCTTAAAAAATTGGCCTGCATTGTCTGCTGGTCATCGTAATAAAAATCTCGTAAATTTGCAATAAAACGCTGAGCATTTCGTCATCGGTTGGGTGGAATTGGTTAGCATAATGCATTATTTAGGCAAGCTGGTTTGTTAATGAGGCTCTAATGGAACCGAGGTGAAGGGCTCGTTCTTCAAATGAAAATTGCTCTTGTTATTCTTTTTTTTTCGCACAGTTGGTCTAATTGCGCCAGTTAGACGAGTTTGACATTCCACCAAGACCCGTTACGGTCCCTATGCATAATCATATTGGATGTGATTAATGGATCGCATTTACTTTTTTTTTTTCGCTGCAGCTGTCTTCTAAATGGTTTCAGTCTCATATTTGGCCAGTTTGACACTCTGACCCACGTCCGAAACGTGGCCAGTTCTCTGACTGAGCTGATCTGCATGCCCATGACAATTTCAAGTTGAGGCTGCAATTGGCTGGCTCTTGAGTCTCTTAAGTTGAGTGCCCCAAACATGGAAATGTAGTCCACCAATTCGTTTGCCATTTTGCATTTTTATTGTTTGCCAATGCTGACAGCCTTTGATTATATTTATTCTTGGGCGTTGCCACAATACTATGCAGAATTGCCTTCCTATTTTTGGCGGAGCGAAAACAAGGCACAACTGCAGAGGCTAATTGTTTATTTTAAAAACACTGTGAGAAACTTAGGAACTGAAGGAATTAGAAATATCAGGTCCTTGCTTATGTCAGTCAGGTTCTTGTATTTTTACTAGTATTTAACAAGTAAAAGTATTTCTTTCAAGAGCTTTCAAACATTTTATGGTATTTATTTTTACTTTGAATTAATGGTAATAAAAAAAATTCAGAGACCTTGCTGAGTGTTTAGACCTTGTTTTATAGTTTGGTATAGAAAAGAATTTTTAGAAAGATTGTATTACATTCTATAATATTTATTCTCATCGTACAATTCAAAATGTTTTATTTTGTTGTGCACAAAAAATATTTCTTAGGATAAAGTATTGCTGTGCATTATTCATGTTCAAACGGATCTTACATTTATATTTATATAATGTAACCTTTTATACTTTTTAAAATTTAGTTTCAGATTAAAAAAATCTGCTTATTAAAACAAAAAGGTGCAATATATACAAACAGTAGCTCAAATATTTAAGTATCTGGAATATCGAAATAAAAAAAATCGCATGGTGTGCCTCCTCCTTTAAAAATTTGTAGGCATTTCCTTGTTAACCAACACTGATTGTGTGAAGCGATAAAAGCCTCAATCGATTACAGAAGGTTTTTAACGGTTGACTAACTTTTTGGCACTTAGTACTTAATTAATATTATTGCATTGATTAAGTCATTGCATAGGCAAAGTTCTGAGTCCGCCTTGGGCAAAAGCAATTGTAATTGCAGTGTAGGCACGCGACTTTGTTTTACTTTACTTTACACAAATTCCATGCCCCAAGCTGCAGGCTAAACTCACTCACACCAACGGACTGTGTAATTGCAACAAAGAATTCTGAAAGCTAATGCAGCAACAACCCGGGTCTGTGCCATTGCAAATTGAATGCTTTGGGCCACATGCTTATGACTTTTTAAATGTGTTTGTGCATTTTATCAATATAATTTGGTGTTTGTGGCAATTTTCAAGCCGCTGATTGAACCAACCGATTGTGTCGGTTCAATATCTATGCCTACAGTATGTATGTTTGTGTTTGTGTTTCACCCTCGGCTGTAAATTCTTGTTTATACAGTTGAGCTTCCGAAAGACGATTTTTGAGTTACTAAAAAAACGAACTTTAACTACCATCCACGGATTTACCATAATATTGCAGATACTAGTTTACATTGCCCAATTTTATTAAAAATATTTATTTATATTTAAAAGTGATAGAGAAACTTTGGTGTTTTATTTGTCTGATAAGAATTAATTCCTATATTATAATCAAGAACTAAAAGCAGAAAATGAAAAATTGAAAGGAATTACCCTCTTAAATATATTGAAAATGGTTTCTTCTCATGTAAAAAGTTCGCTTAATTAAGTGAGATATTACGTTTTGTTTCACATCTAAAAAAAAAAAAGGGGTTTATTGTTTAGTGTGGAAATTAAAAAACAACATAACTTAAAAAACAAAAATTTAAAAAAAATATACTTAAACAATTTCAAAATCACCATTGATCAAATTTATTTTAAAAAAAATGGACTGTATATAATTGATTAAATTTATGGTACATAAATAAGTAGTTTTAATTAAAGTTTAAACACATAAATAAAAATATTGATGATCGATAAATTAAGATAAAAGACAGTATGGATTTTTTTTACCAATTTATATTGTTTGCATAATAGGTTTCGGGTTATAGAAGTTCGACTGTGGTAATTTGCGCAATCATTGACGCCCGCCGCCCCCTTTTCGTGGGTGAGAGGGGGAGGGGTGTGGCCTGGGAGGGCGGTGGTCAGGGGAAGGTGGTTGGGCGGGGGTTGTGGGGAGGGGGACCGGGAAGCGACACCCAAGGCAGAGATCTTCGAGCAGCTGGGCAGTGAAAGGCCAAAACCCGGAGCGGAGTACTCCAATTCTGCCCGAGACTTGGGCGTCGGCGTCTCTAGAGCAGAGTCTCTCGCGTCTCATTCGCCACTCGCCTCTCTGTGGGGCCTTTTGATATATATTTTCATGACTTGGGGGGCAGGTTTCGGTTTTTCGAATTGAAAATGCAAGCAAAGTCCGCGCCGCGCTTTTTGTATAAAAGTTGCCACAATTTGGTAGTCGAAATCAGAATCAACTCGTTCGCTGAGTATTCAACACAAGTACTTCTCCTTCAACAACCCAGCTTCAACACCCACCCCAAAAAACCAACATGAAGGTGAGGACATCATAAAGGATCAATCTGAAAAAGTTCAACAATAAAAAAAAAAATGTGTAGAAATCAAAAAGATTTTAAGAACTTAGCTGTGTATCTAAAACAAAATCCTGCATCTTCTAAAAATTTAAAAAATTAAAAAAAAAATTTTCAAACTAAAAGTTAAACTAAAACCTAATCCTGATTCTCACATCGATTTCCAGTTCGCCGTTGCCGTAGTCATGTTTGTGTGCGCCCTGGCCGGAGCTCATGCCTCGTGGGCCGCGATCGCTCCTGGTGTGTCCTATGTGAACTCCGTGGCCCATGGACCTGGTCTGTGGAACGGTGCCTGGAATGGAGCCTGGAATGGTGCCTGGAACGGCGCCTGGAACGGTGGCTGGAACGGTGCCCACGGTGCCTGGAACGGCGCCCACTGGGGTGGACCCGCTGCCGTCGCTGTCCATGCCGGAGCTGCTCCCTGGGGTCTGACCGGCGCCGGGTGGCACGGTGCTGCTGTTCCCGGAATCAACCTGGCCCAGGGACCCGGACTCGCTGCCGGCCATGGCCATGAGGGCGTCTACGTGGCCAAGACCCGTGGAGCCATCCACACCGCTCCCCTCGCCGGACACATTAACTCCGCCACCTCCGTGAACGTGGCCCCCGCCCCGGGAACTCTGTAAGTCAACAGGAGTACCAGAAGAGGAGTAGCCAACCCCCCCTACAACAACAACCGATGCCAAACGGAGCGGATGGATGGCAGTATCTGTAACTGATCTCCAACTGCTTCAGCGACCCTCCACGACTCCAACCGGATAAATCCCCATCTCTCTCTGTTCACTTATTGTTAAGCACACCGCTCTTAGTCCCCCCGATACGAACACGATCCTGATCTTGGGTCCATGTCCATATCCTCTGGACATTTCCCAACGCACTCAGCAAATATATAAGTCCAACAGCAATTACAACAACTACAACAAACCAACAAACGACAGCATGTTATTTTTTGAGAACTCTTCAAATGCTTCCCATCTTCTATCCTATCTCTCTCCTACTCTTCAACTATCACTATATCTTTCTGTATCTACACCACTGTCTAGCATATCGTCCAAAGATATGTCCTGTCAACCTGTAAATATCCCATTGTACTCTAGTAATATGCAACAATGTAAAGATTGACGAAAGCGTTATAAATAAACTCAATCAGCGTTTTTTATACGAACTGACAAATGTGTTTTAATATTTATTATGGGGGAAACTTTTAAAATCTCTTATTAGATTATTTATTAAAGGTCTCTCTTGTTTCTTCATGGAAAAAAGATTAAAGGAACGAGTATAGTCTTTCTTTAGAACTTGGAACTCAAATGGTTCTTTATTTTAAAATTTAGACTAAAGTATTGTTGAATCTATTTAATAACTTAGTTTCATTTTCAAATTATTTTATTTTGCTATAAAGAATCGCTCTTCGTTTGTGTGTTAGTTGGGTTCCTATTAGACTGAACTCTCTCTAATTTATAAGCCTAATTTATGATGGTCCTTCGGGTAATCTGTACCTATTCAAAATGTGTTTTAAAAACACCCTAAAACTTGCTTCAAAATTTCTTTTATTCAAATTTTCCAGAATGGGTCGCTCTGAAATATTATTTTATTCTTTAGAATTTAACACAGGCAATTGTTAAGTGCCTTTGCACAAACCTTCCTTGTTACTATGACAAAGCATTGAATCATTCGTGTACTAAACCTTTCAACTCTTATTAAAAACAACTAAATCATAGACCACATATTAGTTAATTACAACCTTGTGTCTTTGCACCTGCTCGACCTTGAAAAACCGACAAATTGTTCAATTGATTCCATATCTGCCAAGAATGTCTAGATCAAATGTGTCTTTGTCTTTGTCTTTAAGTGTGTATTATTAAAGTGGCAGTCCTAATTTGCTTGACCATACTGCTGAACGGTAGTCAAGTTGGGGGCCGATGGTCATTAGATCGAGTTAATTGGAGCAGACCCAGAGCTCATAGGTGTGCACGTATTGGGCGCACAGGGCGTATGCTTAATTATGCAAACGCTTAGCGCTAATTACAGATCGCACAGAGACCAAGTTTCGGTTTTAAGTCAGCACCTGGGCTTCTGGTACAACTAAATAATTGCTGCAAAGAGCAAATTATAGCAGTTGCTAATTACAGATTATCATCGCATCGCAAGAATTCAACTTGAACTTTTTTTGGTGTCTGCCAAGAGTTTTTGCCCATTTTAGATCGATCTCGCCCACGTTGGCTTTTAAACAAGTTATTTTCCTCTTTTTTTCGGCATAATTGAATTGTCTTTGCTGGGCTGCATTTGCAATGAAGTTGGATTTAATTGCTGCACCTAATGGGTTTGCAATATATTTATGTATGTGGGCTGCTTCCAGGCGAGAGACACCCACACTGCCGATCCATTTTAGCCAGGTGAATGTTGTGCAATGGCCAAATCCATTAGGTAATCGGAGGTGGAAATCATTAGGGAAAAATCATGGCAACAGAGCTACAGCCGAAATGCAATTTGTTTTTTTTTTGCAAATTTTTCATTTCTGGGATTTAAATTAAACTCTTGTGAACTCTGTTTAAAATGCTTGACAAAACACTTAATTGCACTTTTTACTATTGCCTGACTTTTTATTAAGTTAATTTAACTTAATAAAAAATAACAAAAGAAATTGTTTACTTTTTTTCATTTTAACCTAAAAAAAAAAAAAATTACTTTGATGAATATTCGTAACTGTTAAGTTTATTTATAAATTATTATCAGGTTAAAAATTATACATTTGTTATAATGCAAAGTTTATTTATAAATCATTATCAGTGTTAATAAATTATAAATTTGTTATTAAGGTTTTTCTTTGATTTAAAGTTACATTTTTTATATAATTTCTTATAACAATTCAAACAGACTTAAATTACATTTTCCAACAGGAAATACATAAATAAAATGAACTTTTAAATTAAATTAGTTTTCATTAAAAATCACTTAAATGGGCGTTTCTTGGCATGGCATTAACCCTTAAGACACATTAATCAGTTATTAGCCGGCCTTATACAGAATACCGATCGACCCATAATTGGAATCGTGTTATAAATCATTCTGAAATGCAAATCCCGCACAAACAACAATTAAGTAATTAAAGTGGCGGTGTGATGGAGTGAAAATCAACTTACCGGAACTGCAGCTTAAAAGTGGGTTGGGCACCGCACTCAGACCCACTTGGACCCACATGGCCACGGAGATGGAAAACACACTCACCGAGAATGCATTTCTGGGGCGGTGCAAGTTCACAGTGATGTGGTTATTGTGGTTCACCCACGAGTTAGTTAATGAAAGATATTGTATTCTAAATTATGTAATATCTTCTCTTCATTATATGAATTAGTTGATAAAAAACATTTTCTGTGTTTTTGGTATGATGTACGCTTCATTTGAAAACTATACTTTATTCAATAAAATTAATATTCAAGTAGTAGTGAAATTAATTTTTTTAAATAAATAAATAGTCTTATGCCTATTTTTTCAAATTGTATGTGTCAAAAATAATTAAAAATTAGTAAGAAAATTTAAAAGCAATGTTTATTTTGATTTATATTATTATCTCAAAGTCCTAGGGAAATTGTCTCCTTTTTTCGGTCTGAAGTGTTTTTGAATTCAAAAAACGAGTATGACGTTTGTAAAAATAACTTATAAAAAAAGTAGACCTAGAACTAGTTCTCCAACATGACTACTTTGAAGGCGTTCAGCGTCATAGCCGTGAGATCTCTGAGCCGATAGATCGATCCGATCCACTCAGTCTAGAGGCATGTCATTAGCGCTGATCATATGCATGCGGAGCAGTGTCAGCAGTGTCCACCGAGTCATGGTGTGTGAACTCTCACTTTCATGAACCCTCCGTTGGATTAGCTGTTTTCCAGAGCTGATGTGGTCAGCAGTGGGGTATAAAACTGGCCGGCTGCAGCGTTGACAGATCAGTTCAGAACAAGAGTTCAACCAGAGCGCAATCCACAACCCACAACCAGCACCATGAAAGTGAGTTATCAAAAAGGATTTATCCTGATCCTTCTATTTTTTTATTTTTACCATTGGGGTCTGCACAGTTACCGAAAAAGTAAAGTTTAGGGCCATGGAAATAATAAGGGATACAAAATATTATAACCAAAAGTGTGATATTAAAGAGGGTTTTAGCTGATCCTTATTCTTGATTGAAAAATAACTTCTTAAAAAGTAAATTGATTCTGATCAAGTTTTTTGTTAGTCACTTTGTTACAAATTGTACTAAAACTGTAAAAATAGTAAAAAATTATTACCAAAAACTTTCCTTATCCTTTTATTCTAATAATTTCTAAAAAATTTTACTTGAGACAAAGTTTTAAGACTTTATTTAATTTAAGGTAACTTACCATCAAGTTAAATATATATTTTTCGTTTTTAATGTGTTAATTATTTTATTATTTTTTAAAAAGCTCTTTACTTATTTAAACTAAAATGTTCACTCCTTTTATTTTTAGTTCGCCGTCGCCGTTGTCTTCACCTTGGCCCTCGCCATGGGCGTGCAGTCGTCCGTGATCCCCCTGCTCTCCCAGGTGGCCGGCCATGGACTTTCCTACACCGCTGTTTCGGGACCCGCTGTGGTTGCCGCTCCCTGGGGAGCTCATGCCCACGCCTGGGCCGCTCCCGCTGCCCACTGGCCCGCCGCTGTGACCGTCGGTGCCTGGCCCCCGACTGCTGTCCATGCTCCCGCTGCCGTGGCCGTCCATGCCGCTCATGCCGTCCATGCTGCTCATGCTCCTGCCGTCGTCGTGGCCCCAGTGGCCCATGAGGGAGTCTACACTGCCCAGACCCGTGGAGCCATCCACACCGCTCCTCTGGCCGGACATGTCCAGTCGGTGGCTGCCATCAACGCTGCTCCCGCTCCCGGAACTCTGTAAGAAGGAAACTATAGAAACTATAGAATCTATTCGCTGATCGAACCACTGCCTCCACCATGGAAACTGCCATCGACGGGAAATCCCCTTGAACATAGAGGGGACTCCTCCCCACTGTTTTGTAAATACATTGTATATATAGACATATATAGACAGGGTACTCGCACCTAGCACCTGAACAGGAATCTTCTTCTTCACCTGACCCAAAAACTGAGCCATCAAAATTCCCTTTCGACCTAAGCACCCGGCCACATTTGTGGCTGCCTCTTTCTCACGCTTACCTATTTATTTAGCATACATTTTCCAAGCACTCCTGTGAAAAGCGTCACCAAGCTTTCCTTCAAGGGAAATGCCAAGAGCATTCTGGAAGGAAATGCTTGAACATTTTGCCAATAAAGAAAATGTAACTAAAATATAAATGCATTTTTTATGGGAAATATTTTTTATTGGGGAAGACACTAATTTACCTTCGCGACAAAAAAATCACTTTTTTAAGGGGTTCAAAAAGCGATAAGTAAATTATAAGCGCTTTGGATCTTTATATTTATAAATTAACTTACAAATAAATCAATACAATACAAAATACAAAATGGAAACATTTATAAAAGTAATATCCCTGTAAATATTTACCCCTCACAACCAATTAAAATTTTCTTAAAATATTCTGACTTGTCTTAAAGCAGTTTTTTTTAAATATGATTAACTTTAAGAAACCACTATAACATATTTATTTATTTATTTATTTTAAGCAATTTTCTCTAACTAGATCTAAACAATAAAATCGATTGTTGATTGTAAAATGTTGTTCCATTTACACTCAGTCTCGAATAATATAATTTCTGTTTTTGATACTAAAATATAATTATGTAAAATAAAACGAAAACATTTGTGTTATTTATATTTGTATAAACCATGAAGACAATAATTCAGAGATTCAAAATAAATAAGTATAATATTTATGTCTAAAGTTGATTTATTAGACTTTAGTAGACTGAACTTGTTTCTGGAAGTAATAGATCAAGTGACAACATAATTGCATCCTATAAAACTAATTCAAATTAAGTATAAACTTGATATCTTTTATTATATATGTATATGAGTGATAAATTCCACAAGACCACAGTAAATTAGTATACACAGTCCGTTGGCTCTTAAACTATTATCGCAGCACTGTTACGCCTCTACATTTGATTGATTCATTGCCTCAAATTGTCACATACAATGTATATGCTATGTATTTGTATTTTCCCCCTCCCTCAGCAATTACAAAGTGTGATTAGAGCGACGCAATTGAATCGAAAGCTGAAATGTCAAGTTCATGCGCATGCGCAAAGTCTCCAACTGCGTTCAATGCAAACCGAAGCCACAAATCAAATCAAATCAGCCGTTCCCCCTCACACTTGTTTTTCCCCCCTATATCTTTCGATTTACTATAGCAGAATCCAACTGTTGCTCGATTTTTCCCACCCTCCCCACCACCCCCTTTTTTGTTTTTCCCACTCCAAGTTTCAGCTGCGGTTTACACAGTCTCGCGCTTGTTTTTCATGTTTCTTGTTTCGATTTTGTTGCCGCATTTGGCCGTTGAATGAAATGCGTCAGTGTATCGATAACAGTCCCCCTCGAAACTTCCTTATACTCTTTCTCACCACACCTCCTTTGGAGGACACTGAAAATAAATTGTAGAACATTTTTACTATGATACTCTTAAAACTTATGACCACACATGGGACGTTGGCAGTGTATTACTTTACATTTATTTGTTATTTGTTATAAATTTAAAATAATATTTTTTAAACAATTCAATTTCATGAATCCATACACATATATATATAAATATAAATTAAATTAATTGGCTCAGTTAAAATGTAAAGTTTTCTTCAATTGGGGAGACACAGCCTTTGTGCCTCATAAAAAAAAAACAAATTTGGTTTAGTTCCAAAACAAAAACAAAAAAAGTTGAATGAGAATTTGTTAGATTAATTTTTGTTGCTTATAAAAAATAATTGTTTTAACCTGTAAGGCCAATCTTTTTTTAAATCAGCAACAGATTTTATTTTCTGTGCAACGTCTTGCGATTAAATCGGCAGTATTGAACTGACTGCAATGATTTATTGTACGCCGGCGGGCAAGAGTCAAGCGTCAATCGTGTCGACAGTCTCCCCTTACTTGGAGTCCAACTCGAAAATGGCAAGAAATTTCCTACTGGGCTTCGTTTTGGCAATAGCCAGTAATTGACCGGCAAAGAGAAAATCACACAGAAGTCGCGGGGTCAACCCGAACTCGGTGTGCTCTTGTGTTTCTCCACACAGGTAATTTAGAAAATTGATACGCCATGGGGGTAAATAATAATCACTTTATAGGTACTTAATTTAAAGTAACAATCAAAGGCAATCAACAAAAAAATTTTGAAATAGCTTTGACTTTTAAACTTGTTTTTTAATGTTCTTTAAGTATCTTTATAATACCTTTAACAACTTATTCGGAGGTGCCACATAAATCGTTCCAACCGAATGTCAACCCCAACCCTTCTTTATGTAAATTTCAACCTGCAATAATTAATACAATTAATTTCGATGTTCTTCAAAATTTTTAAAGAATTTTTGTAATGTGATGCTGGTTAAAGTCTTCTTTTATTATTTTTGAGACATTTAAGTACAACTTCCCAAGGTGTTCTCTCTTTCATTGTATTCAATTTAGTTAATGTTTCGTTTTTTTATTAATGATTTAAATTAAATTCTTCTTTACTAGATATTTTTTTGTAACTTAAAATATTTACCTTTAAAGGTCCCGTGTTATTTTTGACTTAGTTTACCTGTAGAGCATTAGAAATGAACTCTTGCTTAAAATGCGCTCTTTTGCGCTGTCACTCTTTTGCATTTCTCCCGAAGAGTAAAAATAGCGCACAGCAGCAACTGCGATAAGAGACAGCAGCAACATCTGCAGTAACAACAGCAACAACGGCAACAACAGCAGCAACATCAGCAGTAACAACAGCAACACAAGCGACACCAGCAACAACAGCAGCAACATTCGCATTCGTCTGACATTCGGCGACTATCTGGCTGTGTTTTTACTCTTCAGTTTTCAGTCGTTCGCTGGCAGACGCGCCGACAACGTGCGTCGCAGTCGCAACAGATTCCGATTCGGGTTCAGATCGAAATTCGGATTCAGATTCGGGTTCGGATTAACATTCACCCAGTGCCCAGTTTGCAGGAGTTTCGTGCGTGATTGCGGAAAGTGTCGCCTGAACAACATTAAAGAAAAGTGCACTGTGTGCAGGTGCATGCAAATGTGAGTTTCAGATGACTGAGATTACCAGCGGACGATAGCTGGACACGTTGACTTTATATGGCGCCAATATCGTTATCTATATGTGCACAGTCTTTTTGAGTGAAGGAAAATGTTGCAGTAGAAAAGGGAGTGTGGGGTGAAGGGGATAGGTACTGCCCACAGACTTGGCTAACACTTGAGACGCCAATTTTTTGCGTCTTTTGCTACAAGCAAACAAAAATATTTATGTACACTCGGAAAAAAAAAGTCGTTTTATTATATTTTTAATGGGATTGTTTTATTAAAAAATAATAATAAATAATACATTTTTCAATATTTGAAAACTATGGGAAAAATAACCGAGGAAAATAAAAAATCAGTGTTAAATGCATTAAATAAAAATATTTATTCGCGCAAACCATAAAATTTTTATTTTATATTTAATAAACAAGTATTTAATTTGAGAGTGTATGTAAATGGTTTTTTCACTGTGCAAATATTTGTGTGTGCTTTCCTCTTGGCCATTTCAATTTCTTTTTTCGCAAATTTATTGCGCACACTTGAGTGTTTGTTTGTAAACATTTCGATTCGACTAATTGGACACGTTCGCCGCATTTGTTGCACTCACTAATTTTGCTCATAAATGGAGCCACACCAAATTAACAGCGTCATCGGCGTCCAAAACGCTGACAAGTAAAAATGCTGAAAATTTCGCTTGAATTACACAATTTTCACAGTTCAAAACAAAAAACAGCTGTTTTTCGCACACCCAATTACACAGACACCGATTTTTATCGGCTTACTTGTTGAAACGCTTTCGGCCAAGAGAGAGTACAAGAGAGCTGCCTTTATTTTGGCCACTCGTACGTATGAGCAATGTCAAGTATACGCTCCGAAGACCCCCGGCATTGAGTGCGAAAGAGAGAGAGGGGAGAGAGAGAGAGAGAGAGAGAGTGGCAGTGGGGGTGGGAAAGTGCACCATCAGCTGTTCATTGCCCCCGTTCACTTTGCCATTCGTTTCGTTTTGTATCTCTTCTTTTCGCTTTATTTTCATCCGCTTTGTTTTGTTTTTTTTTTTTAGATGCGATTCGATTTGATTCTGTTCGATGGCTTTGTTTTTAAAAATAAATTTCTATTTGTTTTGTTTTTCCTTTCAATTGGAATGTTTCTTTGTTTCTGATAATGAGAAAGGCACGGGCTATTTGCAGAAACGTCGGAGCCATCGACAGGTTGTCCAATTTAAAGCATTCGGAAGAAAAATAAATTAGATTTAAAATTTCTTAGGATTTAAAAAAAAAAATTTAAAGATGTAGAGATTTTATTTCATTTTTATTTCTTTAAATATTTCTCCCAACCCTAAACTCTAATACTTTGCTTATTCTTGAGATATTTTTCATAACAAAAAAACTTCTATTACCTAAAAGTTTGTTTTGGAATTTCTTAATAATTAATTTCAATTTTTCGTTTACAATTTTTTTTTTATAAAATTTTAAAAAATTTGTTTAGTCTTTTTGTAAAATGTTATATTTATATAATGCACTTGTCTCACTGTACATCGCATATAATCGTTGCACGCTCAATGGCACTCACATACGCATTGTACAAAAAAATAAAAACGTAAAAAGACGTATATATTTAATTAAATTTGTGACTTGTTGGGGTCTTTGTTGTTACTGTTGCCTATAATTCTGCTTCATTTGGCGTCGCTTGAGAACGGCAATCCCCATCAAAAAGCATCATTTGCCGCTGAGCATCGGAGCTGATTGCTTGGCGCCCGGAGTAATCAAAATCTACTTTATTTTAGAATTGGGTTTACGAGTCCGAAGTGAAGCCGCCGGCGACAATAATAGATTATTACAAGATAATCTGGAGCTGAGATTTCCACTACTTCTTCCTCTTCTTCAAGTGACCTGGAAAAAAGTGCTGAAAACTAGGTCGGAGTACCCAAAAAAAATAAAAATAAGCAAAACAAAAGTGAAACAAAACGGCATGAACTTGGAACGAAAAGCAAGTGGGCAAATTTAATTGAGACTCGTGGGTCTCAGGTGTTCGGTCTTTCCCACCTGGTGGCCACTGGATGAGCCACCATGAAGGGCATCTGCGGTGAGCAGCTTAAGAATAACTGCATGCTCCTGGGAGACTGTGAAAATAGTGAAAATGGTGCAGGACAGCAAGGAGATTTTCCGGGAGAGGAAAATGGAGTGGAATTGGAGTCTGGAGGTGGAACAGGGGGCAGTCTGGCCTTTGCCGCCCGCCGCATCCGGAATCGACAGGTGCACAGCATGGCCGTGCGGTCGGGCAGTGCCTATGATACCCTGGAGCGACCCTATCGGCATGACAAGTCCCGCGGTCGGTGGGCCAAGTCGGCGGACTTCTACTTCGCCAGCTGCACACATGCCTTCAGTTCGCTGATCTTCTCCGAACTGCCCACCTTCGGATTACTGCACGGCGGTTGGCGTAAGTACCTCTTAAAACCTAGGACAAAGTACACTCAAAAACTCCTATTCATTAGTGCAAACAAAATGAGTATGCACTGAAAAAAAAATATTAAAATGTTTTAAATCGAATATATAACATTTTGATCGCCTTTAAATTACTTGAGATAAACAAAAAAAATCAGAAGCACTGAACAATTTTATATTTTTGTTTAAAGGTTATAGATAATAGTAATCAAAATATTAACTTTTATTTTTAAAGTACTGAAAATGTAGTATTATTCATCCTAAATTTAATTATGTGTTAAAGCACAGATTATACAAATAAAAAATGTGTTTAATGGGGCTTAATGTTTAGTATTAATAACAATTAATATTATTTGTTTTAAGTGTTTTTGGCAATGGTTATTCCCACTTTTGATCCCATTGCCATCAGTTATCAATAAAATTCAATTAACTAAAGCAAAGGTTATCTGAGCTGCGTTAATGACGCCTTTTTGCGTTTACTTTAAACAATATTCATATTTCGCGAGCGATAAGGCAAACAGCCGGGGTTGTCATCACCGCAAAAATCACAAACAACTATCCCTGGAACTAAGCTCAGTTTGTAGACTGGTCATTAACCGGGTTTAATCATCTCCAAAACTGGTTTTCAACCGACTAATTCGTTGGTGATTGTCGGGTATTAGCTAATTACATAATTGCATTGTTCATTTAAGATAAGACAAATAATGACACAGTGCCCGACACGATAATCTATATATATACTCGTAGTATGAAGCCATGTGCAATGGATTTATAATAATTAAGCGTAGTCAGGGTTCAAGAGTGATTTTAATTACTCATAACATATTCAGGAAATTCCGTTTTATCACTAAATATATTTTCTTAACCACAATCCATAATTTTATAGATTGTTTTTACTTGTATTTAAAGATAGGTACTTACATTTAAAGCTTTCAGTAAATTGTAGAATTAGTTTCAATAAAAAATACTACTTTTATCAGTGAAAAGCACATTAAATAAAAAATATAAATAAAAACAACACTTAAATTATCTCTTTCCCAAAGTATTTTTTATAATTGCCTACCTTATGGGGATGTTCTTGTACTCGCTGCCAATATTTTTGATCCAAGCATTTCTGGGACAATTCTCATCTTCTGGATCCATCTCAGCATTTCGTGTGGCACCCATATTCAAAGGTGAGAGCTCTGTAAAATTTACAGCCTAAGCTGTAAGGTAATCCAAACTTTCTGGCATATTTTTAGGCATCGGCTATGCCATATTGCTTTTGAATCTGGGAACTCTTACCTACTACAGCGTTGGAGCTGTTGTGCCCCTTATCTACACCGTCAATTCCCTGCACCAAGTGATACCCTGGATGAGTTGCAATAACACCTATAACACCGTGGAGTGTTCCTTACACGAGGACTACGATGTCGAGGTAAGTTGGGTGAATTGCTGGGTTTCCCCATTATTTAATACCATTTTGTCCTTATAGGACTACAGAGTTGATCCTCATTCCACAGTCGAGTTCTTTAGGTGAGTGTTTGATTAAATTTACTCAAAATTGGGCTTAACTTTCATTCTTTTAATTCTCCAGGTCGGCGATTGCCTCGACTGAAGAAAGTTCCAGTTCCATGAGCATATCCTGGTCCATGCTTATAGGCGTTTTCGCCATTTGGCTAGTGGTTCTTGCCCTGCTGCTCAAGCCCGTGGCTTTTGTGAGTATAAAATTATAAATTATAATTAAAATACCAGTGTTATCCTTTTTGCTTTCCAAAGTAAATAAAACTTTAATACCTTTCAGATTGGCAAGACCCTGAGATGTTCCTGTGTGATTATGTTCGGCTTCTTTGTGGCTGTATTTTTCTACTCTGTCATTCACGAACGGGTCAGTCTTGATACCCTGCAATATTACTGGATGCCCCAGCTGGATAGCTTCACCAGTGTCTTTGCAACGACTCGCACCGCCTTTCTGATGGCAGGAGTGGCCTTGGGACCCGGGTGGGGCAGTGTCCTCACCTTGTCCAGTTACAACAACTTCCGCAGCGATGCCGAGAGATTGAGCATCTGGGTGTGCCTCACGCATATCACGATTGGCCTGATGGGTCTTCTGTGCTGCAATGTGGCCCACGATCACTTTGAGGGTGGGTTTTTAGATTATCAATAGGTTAATTATATAATAATCTTTATCTTTAATAATCTTTTCCAGATCATGTGGGAATGCTTCCATTGCATGTGGACGAGAAGCATCATATGCAGTTCCTGTACCTCTGTTTTTCCTATTTGTTTGGGCGATTTAGCACCACACCCAATCTCTGGGCTTTTCTCTTTTTTGGCATGATATTTTTATCGGAATTATGTGCCTTGGTAAGTTTTTATTTATGTCAAATTAAATAAAATATTCTAAAATGTTTTTTTTTATTTTACAAGATCATCCAAATGATGTCCGTTTTGACTGCCTTATTTGATGAGTTCGAAACGTTACGATCAAAGAAAACGACAGTAATTTGTTGCCTGGTCTTCTGCCTCACAGCCTCTTCTTTGTATTTTTGTACTCAGGTGTGTATGAGACTAACGTATTTTTAGTACCTTAATTTTATTTGTTAAATTTTCATTTTAGTTGGGCTTCAGTCAGTTGACTCAGCTGCCAAATTTGGCCATGTTCACCCATGTGTTTATATCGGGAGTACTCCTGCTGATGACCACCTGGGTTTATGGTCGCGTGCGTTTCCAGTGCGATTTGCAGTTTATGCTGGGCAAAACGATCTCAAGTTTCAAAATTTTCCTTATACGCTTTGCCACGCCTATTTTTCTGGGACTGTGTTTGGTGAGTAGTTTACTTTATAGAGATTTGTAAATCCAAAAAATATCTATTTAATCCTAAAACAATTTTCCGTTGGCAGTTCCAACTCAGCTGTTTATTTCTGCGTGATCGCATCCATGGTGTCCTGATCTATGTGAGTCAGGGCCTGATCCTGCTGACGGCCATATCGTATATGGTCTATAAGGTGTCCCGGACGAACGGAAACTGGAGACAGCGATTGCAACAGTGCCTCGCTCCACACGACTGGCATCCCGTGGATGCGGACAACCGGCGGTTCTACGAGGAAGTCATGGGCATCTCCGAGATGCTGGTGATCGATGCCAATGCCAATACCACATAGTGCCTAAATATCGAATACTCTTTAAATCAAAACTCAACACTTAAGGCGCAGCCACATGACAAATGAACTGAACTGAATTCACACTTTTATTATATTTACACCCATGCACGGTCATACTAACACACACACAAAACACCACACTTACACACACAAGCACCCGAGTGTATATGTATACAGATCAAGTGCAAATGGTGATCGTTGGTTTTTTAATGGAGTTGTACTGATATTTTCCAAATGCTAGCTATAGTGAACAATAAACTGGTGATATTTAGTAGTTGCCTACTAAAAAGTTCAACAAGCTTCGGCCAAAAAATATTATTACGAATTAATAAAGTTTTACCTTTTAGCAATGTATCGTACTGCAGACGTTTTATTAATATTTTGACAATTTGGGAATTTTTAAAGAATCATTTTATGGTTGAAAGTTTTAATGGCAATATGACCCTTTTATTTTATTGTATTACGATACGATGTTCTCTACATAATTATAATAATTGCCTACTTTTAGGCTTTCGTATGCTACAAATCTGACTTAGTCAGAAAATAATTTTTTAAAAAGGGACTTTTGTTCTTATCAATAATATTTTTAAGTATTTTCAATGAGTCATGTTTGAGGGGATTTAAATTTAATTGAAACAACACAAAAATCTATTTTTAAAGCTTTATAAGCTTACTATCACCTATTCAATACATAAATTCGAAACGTTGTTAAGCTTAGAAAGATCACTAAGGTTATCTCAAATGAGTTCATGTTTAAAATATAAATTAGCTTTAAATCACATTAAAGCTCAGTTCTTATTTAACTGCCGTCATAAATTGTTAGTCTTAAAAAAAGATTTCAAACTGCACTTCTCTAGTTACTAAAATGATTGCGGAAGATAAGCCTATCTTTCATTTATCAATAGACAGTTGATCAAATTGAGTGCTCAGTTGACTCAAAGCGATATGGGTGATTCAATGCATTGCACTTAATCAGCGCATAATTGAAATCAACAGCAAAAGCGTAAATGTTTTCATTTGGTTTGCATTGCTCATTGAGTTTTCCCCCGACTTCGATGACATTGCAGCTGTCTGTCTGCCCATTTTCCGAGCATGAAAATATCAGTTTCCACTTTCCAGAAACGAACTTGGCAATGTACGACGATAAGCGAACATCAGTGAGACAGACGCAGATATAAGAGCTCTGATAATGCGAATTTAAAACAAAATATCAGAGAAAACGTATGGGCGGCAGTGGAAATACCCTCCAAAACTTATACTAAAGTAATTTCCCGCGTAAGATGCTTATAAGTTTAAACTGAGCCATTCGAGCCAAAAATTGTTTTATTTATTAAAATGGAAAGTACGTCCTCTACATTAATTATACTGTAATCCATCACTTTTTTTTATTCGGTGTGAAATTAAAGAACAAGTGAAAACACCCAGCCATAGGGTATGGACATCTCAGTCCAGCGGGATGAGCTAAACAGCGGCCTGCAGTCGGAATCGGATTCAGTTCGCCGGCATCGGTTCTACTAATTAGTCCGTCAATTTAAAGTAAAAACGATCGCGGATCGTTCGCCGTACACAAGAACGTATATTATAATACCTCCAGCCGCGTGTCTAATCGTAAATTGTGTTTTGATATTAGAAACCTTTATAAGCTCGGCGATCTCATATAATTTGGATCTCAACATGGTCTACGAGACATCATATGGCACGGGGCAAAAGCCCTTTACCCCCGATCTAAATCGAGGGAAGTGGGAGAAACCGACGGACTATATCTTCGCTTGCTTTGGATTAGCCCTGAAGCTGGATGTCTTTGTGGCCTCATATTGGTTCTTCTTTGATATGGGCAGTAAGTAATAGAAGCATTGACTGTCGTCCCTATATTATAGGACAGATAAGCTCCAGGGTTAGCCTAATCTTTTTTAGGGGCGTTGCACTGCTAACGACATTCCTTACCTTCAGAGCTGACACATTCTGCATTTGGAATTTATTGGATTATTTTAATCTCATCATAAATATTAATCTTTTTTAATTCAATCAAATTTATTTGGCAATAGTTATTCCAATTTTATAAAATTAAATATATCTGTCACTAAATCAAACACAATTATAAAAATTAAACCAAATTATTTCTAAGTGAGTGTTAGAATAGAGTCGTTACACCCCAGAGATTTTTAGAAAATACCTTTTAAAATTGGACATACGGTGATGACTAGGTCAACAAATTAACAGCTTTCTTTGAACACTAAATGTTTTTTTTTTAAGTTTTTGGAATGCTTCCCTACTACGTGTATATGGTGATATATTTGGTTCCAATCATGGTCATACACTCTTTTATGGGCCAGTTCTCAAGTAGTGGCTTTATCTCCGCCTTTCGCCTGTCTCCCTTCTTTAAAGGTAAGCACAATATAAGTTCCTTTTTTATAAATACTCAATTCTAATTTATATTTCAGGCATGGGATATGTGAGCGGTTTCCTGACTATCTCCATGCTCATCTACTACAGCATTTTTGCAGCTGTTCCGCTGCTTTTCATGGTTAACTCTTTGCGACCCACTTTGCCTTGGAGTTGTGAGGGCCTAAAATCTTGGTACAACGAGACCGCTGAGCCCTCGACTGTACGATACTTGTGTACAAATAAATTCAAATGGAAACTAATATTACTTATTTTATACTTGAAGACATGCAATGTGACAATGAAGGCGGAAGATATACCTGAATACGAAAACGACACACTTTATTATACACAGATACTTCATGTGCCTTCTGTTCTCTACTTTCAGTAAGTAAAATATTTGATTGATTGTTTAAAGTTTTAAATGAAATCCACATTGCAAAGAAAACTTTTTTATGGTCCCTGGTGTTTTAGTTTGAAAATTTAAAGAAGAATTGTTTTGTGCCTATTAAAAATTCATCTACTTTCTATTTTTTTTAGAAACCACTTTGAGAGCTTGCAACAGGAAAGATTTCCGGATCTATCTCAGGACTATGAGCTCTCCTGGCACTTTTGTGGGCCTCTTCGTTCTAATTTGGGCAATGATTGCCTTGATTTTTTATAAATTTCTCGGAGACAGCAAAGTTTGGAAAATTTATTCGCTACATGGTTATTGGGACAATTGTTCTGCTTTTGGTGTGCTTTGTGCGCTTTCTTTTTCTTCCAGGAGCCCTTGTGGGGCTCTCGAATTATATGACTCCCAGGAAGGAGGATATGGTAATGGGAACTGCTGCCACATTTGTCATGGTTTTACATGCGTTCGGAGCAGGTTGGGGCAGTGTGATCGCCCTGTCGAGTTTTAATGGATTCAAGACCGACATTATGTCGTACAGTTGGATTATTTCCTTTGGACAGATATTCATTTACATCATGTTTGGCATGGTTACCTTTATGCTGGAGCATTACTACAATGGTAATCACTAGCTTTCCTTTATTATACTTAATTTTAATTGAGTTTTACATTTTCAGAGCTTAAGGAAGCCTCCTACGATACTCATGTAATGAACCATTGGCTGTTGTTTTTGTCCAGTGCCAGTGCCTTGGCTTCAATGGGATGGGCCAACTTTTGGACTTTTATTTATTACACCATGCTGTTGATGGCTGCTCTTATTGTGATGGTGAGCTCTTTTTTTTTCATATAAATAATGCATACTATATATACTTTTAATTAGTTTGCTAAATATCAAAATCAGAGTTCATTTTTCCTCTATTTAATTCAAATTAAGGGTAGCTTAAGTAACTTCAAATTATGGTCTCAGTGGTTTTAAATTTTAAACATTTAATAGTTCATCTTGCTCATCTCATATTTGTTTTCAATTATTTATTTCATATTTTATTTTTTCAATTTTCAGACTACGCAAATCTTCACGGTCCTACAAAGTTTGTTTGACGAGTTTGAGAATTTGAGAGATCGAAAGAAAGAGGTTACCTTTGGCCTAATTGGTGGCCTTGCAATCTGCTCCATTTTCTTTTGCACGAATGTAAGTACAGCATTTTCGTATTCCCTAATTTGTTACTTAAAACATCATTTTTTTGTATTTAAGCATGGCATAGTTTTCTTTTCTGCCTTGGGTCTTGATGCTATTTTCTCGCACAGTCTCTTACATTTGCTGCTCCTTTTGGTGGTCCTGTGGATTTACGGACGAGAACGATTCCAGCGGGATATTGAGTTTATGTTGGGTCAGCCATTTGCCTCCTGGAAAGTGTTCATTCTCCGCTTCATAGCTCCATTTATTTTGCTGCTCTGTCTGGTTTGTTATGGATTTCAGATTTTTAGTTCTGCTAAAATCTTAATTACACCCTTTTCTTTTTAGCTAGCTGGAGTGGGCGTGGCCTTGATGGAACACTCTTACTCCTCAGTCGTGGTCCTTGTGATGGCCATTATACTGGTGGCGATACCTTTTCTGGCAATACCTAGCTACGGATTTTACTATCTTTACCAGAGCACCGGAACCTTTTGCGAGCGATTCCGACGCACCTGTCGACCCACCGACTGGTACCCGGTGGAGATGGAGTACCGCCAGCAGTACGAGGAGTCGGTGGGCAACACCGAGATGACCCACCAGCTTTTCGAGGTCACCGATGAGGTGAACTAAGAAGTGATACAACAACAAATGTAGTTGATACTTAGGTGATACAAATATATGAGCAAATAAAAAAAATATAAACATTGAATATATTTTGTGGTTTCTTTATATCTTTGGTTTTTCCCTACTCAATTATTGTAATTTTCTTGGAAAACCCTTTTCTCGGTTTCGAGAAGATAGTACTTCTTCATAAGAAATTGTTGCCTACTTTTAGACAGCTAATTTTAATTTAACAATCGACAATATATACAAAATAAAAATGTTTTTCAATTTATGTTATTGATCATCTTTTTAATATTTTCTAAAGAGTCAAGCCTAGGCTGTATTCGTTTTAAAGGTTTAAAAAGTTTATGCAGACACTTGAAGTATTTTATTTTATCTGTACATTTTATTAGCATTGATAGTTAATTTTTCCCATGTGGCATTATATTGCGGCTGCTTGTCCGCCCATTTTCTGAGCTAGAAATTATGTATTTGTTTCAATTTTCCGAACAATTAACTGTGATAATCGTATACAAGTGCGGCAAGTTGATAGAAGAGCTTTAATAATTCAAAATGAAAACAAATTATCAGAGTGGACAATGTATGGTGGTGAACATAAATACCCTCACAAAGTCAAAATTTGATCATTTTTAATGCCTTTTAGTATTTTTAGAATTGAGTAAGAAGGTTGATTTTTACACTGCCGCCTTTAATGTACATTGTCTCGCTCAAAATTGAAAAAAGGAAATTTTCAACACATGAAACGTAAATTATTTTTCGGTGTGTAACAAAATCAAGTTGGTATCCATTTCTATAGAGTATGAGAATCTCAGCCCAATAAGCTGAGTATGTCAGAATCGGATTTAGTTCTCCGGCATCGTTTCTACTAATTAGTCCATTAATTCAGAGCAAGAACGAACGAAACTTTTATACATAGGACCACCATGGTTTATGAAACATCACATGGGAGTGGAATAAAGCCCATTTCTCCAGATCTCAATCGAGGAAAGTGGGAAAATCCAACTGACTTTATCTTCGCTTGTTTCGGATTAGCCCTGAAGCTGGATGTCTTTGAGAACTTTTATTGGCTCTTCTATGATATGGGAAGTAAGTAAAATAACAAAAGTGTAGAAGCTTGCTGGTTGACCTAAACTTTTAGGGGCGTTGCGTTAAGTGCCAATTTATACCAACAGAGCTGATGCAAAAAATTATTACATATATAAAAAACAAACAAGATTATAATAAAGAACATTTTGTGATAAATAAACAAGTGTCAGAGAGGGTTGAGTATAAAATAAGAAAGGTATTTTGTTGTTGGTCCTTAAAGCTATTAAAAACTTGTTCTACATTTTTTTGTTTAGTTTTTGGAATGCTGCCCTACTACATGTATATGGTGATCTGTTTGGTTCCAATCGTTGTCATACACTCATATATGGGTCAGTTCTCAAGCAGTGGCTTTATCTCCGCCTTTCGTCTGTCCCCTTTCTTTAAAGGTAAGAAAAATAAAAAATTTTCCCCTCTCACTCATTTATTATAATTAATCTTAAATTTCAGGCATTGGATATGTGAGCGGTTTGTTGTCCATCTCCATGCTGATTTACTATAGCGTTTATGCGGCTGTTCCGCTTCTGTTCATGGTTAACTCTTTTCGACCAATTTTGCCTTGGAGTTGTGAGGGCTTAGAATCTTGGTACAACGTGTCCGCAGAGCCACCAACTGTAAGGAACTTGTTAAAAATCTTTATTGGAACAATATTTATTCTCCCTGATTCTTTTAGATGTGTAATGTCACGCTGAATGCGACTGAAATATCGAAATATGAAAACGACACATCTTATTTCGGTAAGGTACATCATATACCCTCCATTCTGTACTTTATGTAAGTATTTAACTCTTTTTTAGATAGAACATGATTTAACGAATTTTTATTTTTATAGAAACCACTTTGAGGTTATACATAGGGAAAATTATCCCGATCTGACGCAGGACTATGATCTTTCCTGGCACTTTGTGGGACTCTTCGTTTTAATTTGGGCAATTATTGCCTTGATTTTTTATCAATTTTCGGAGGCGGCAAAGTTTGGAAAATTTATCCGCTACATAGTTATTTGGACTCTGGTTCTTCTCTTAGTGTGCTTTGTGCGCTTTCTTTTCCTTCCAGGAGCCCTCGTGGGGCTCTCAAATTACCTTTCTCCGGTGAAAAGGAATATTTCCGTCGATCCTGCTGTCACATTGATCATGGTTTTACAGTCTTTTGGATCTGGCTGGGGCAGTGTGATCGCCCTGTCGAGTTTTAATGGATTCAAGACCAATATTATGTCGTACAGTTGGATTATTTCCTTTGGACAGATCTTTATTTACATCATATTTGGCATGGTGACCTTTATGCTGGAGCATTATTTTGGTAATCACATAGTTTTTTTTATCCTTTTTCTGTACTATATATTTAGTTATAATTTTTAGCTACTTTTGACACTTATTTATACAATAACTGGATATTGCTTTTGTCCAGTGCCAGTGCATTGGCTTCAATGAAATGGGCCAATTTATGGACATTTATTTATTACACCATGCTATTAATGTCTGCAATAATTGTAATGGTGAGTATATATTGGGTAAAACAAATTAATACAAATTAAATATTAAAGCCCGAATAAATATATAATTAACGGAACCGTAGCTGTAACTGCCGAAGTTGGAAATCTATCACAGAATAAGCATCGAGGAGTGAATGTTTTTAGTTTTATGGCTTTAACAAATTATTTTATATTAAATATAGTTATTTATAATTGTTGTCATTGCAGACGACGCAAATTTTCACCGTCTTGCAAAGTTTGTTTGACGAGTTTGAAAACCTGAGAGTTAGAAAACAGGAAGTTACATTTGGTCTAATTGGTGGGATTGCAATCTGTTCCCTTTTCTTTTGCACAAATGTGAGTATTTTGAAAATTTAAAATTTATTGTTAACTCAGACTTATTTGTACCCTCTTTCAATAATAATTTTAAACTTAATTTTCCAGCACGGCATAATTTTCTTTTCTACCCTGGGTCTTGATGCGATTATGTCGCACATTTTACTACATTTGCTGCTCCTATTAATGGTTTTGTGGATTTACGGACGAGAACGATTTCAACGAGATATTGAGTTTATGTTGGGTCAGCCTTTTGCCTCCTGGAAGGTGTTCATTCTCCGCTTCATAGCTCCACTGTTTATGGTGCTCTGCCTGGTTTGTTATGAATTTTAACTTTATTTTATTTTTACACCTTCCTATTTTATCCCACAAGTTGTCAGGAATAGAAGTGATGGTCAGGGGTCACCATATAAATTATGTTTTAGGTGTGGTCGCCGTTTCCCTCGCCGCTGTCCGTGGGGGGAAGGGGTGGTGACGTAAGTGCCGCGTGGCCGGCTGATTGTTGATGTGGTCTGCGGGGATCTTCTCCTCGCAGTTATATGTTGGGAGAACTTCCTTCTGCTGTTACCTGCCCTTAAGGCTAGGTAACCGGTTCAATGTAAAACGGCGTTAGCCGGATTGTTGATGTGGTCTGCGGGGATCTTCTCCTCGCAGTTATATGTTGGGAGAACTTCTCTCCGTTATTACTTGCCCTTAAGGCTAGGTAACCAATTCAATATAAAACGGCGTTAGCCGGAGTTCAATTAATTCATGCGCAGTGCGCCGTTTATTGTAATCAAATTAAAACTGAACTTATCTAACTGTATGAAAGCTAAGCATGGCCGGCAAGCCGGCCGCTCGTGCAGCCAAAACGCTGACACTAGCAAAAACAGCATATCACGCCATGCAGTGCACCAATGGGAACCAGGCACGGCCCCTAAAGATGCTTATGCTGAATCTGCATATAAACACTAGGGTGATCCAGTAATCACCCAAGATTTGTATCGACTTAAATTTACTCCTTAACAATGTTAACTACTCTCCCCCTTAGAAATATGGCCGTCCTCGGTCATCTGGAATTTGTCCATGACTTGCTGGATCTCCCGCGCATCTCGTCTCCTCCTCAGCATCATGATGAGTAGGAAAGAGCAGCTGATGAAGAGGCTGGCTCCCACGCCTACTGCGAACAGGTGTCGGTAGTTCCAGCCGATTTCACTTCTTCCGTAAGCCCTTGGATGACCTCCAAGTTTTGGTTGTTGATTCTTTGGAGAAGTGGCATGCTTAGCGTAGGGTCGTGGCCGATGATGTTAAGTAATGGGGATGCAGCCATGCCCGGAGTTCTTCTTATAGTTTCACGTTGGTTTGAGTACTTGGTGCCATTGATAAAGGCTACTCGATCAAACGAAACAAGGTGCGAGCCGTTGGTGATTATTTCCGGGCCATCGTCAGTGCTGACTTTAGCTGGGCATTCGTTGATTATTATTAACCCGTCGTCTACCAACGTGATGGGGCTTAAGTGGCTGGCCTGCGTCTCGCATAATGCAGTACTCCCCGCGTGTAGGCCTCGAGCACAGGTATCGTGGGCCGCCAGCTTGCAAAACGATGCGTAAGTTGTTGGTACGCAATCGGTGACTGCTAGTACGTCGCTGTTGCATTCGGCTACTATGTTCTCCTTTAGTTGCAGAATGGTATGTTGGTGTGATACAGGGAAAATTGTGACCTTCTTACATGTGGATTTAATGTTAGGGTATGCGATAAGCACATGGATAATACTATCGGACTGAAAGATTTTAATGTTAGACGCCTCTATTAGGCTAATAATAGGAACTTCTGTGGGGTGATCAACAAATACAGACTTCAAATCTTCTTTATTAAAAATTGCAGGGTTTATAATGTTGGCTTTGGCAAGTGTGACTGTAAGCATTAAATTTTGAATCTCGGTTATTAATATTCTATTTCTGGCCAAAAGAACCTCGTACAAGTGGGAAGTGTCAACTATATTATTTTGATTTGCCTTGATGATTTTGTAATCTACTGTGTTTAAAATGAGGTAAGTATGCTAAAGTGTAGGGTGTATGAAAGTAAAGTAAAAAATTGAGAGGGACTTTATCTAAGGTTGTCCTTGTGGACCACCCTCCCTCTAATAAGAACAGACGTTCCCATGTCTGCTTGTACACGTTCTTCTGTGTACAGTGCGGTTAGTTTATTTCCTAACCTTCTGTTATTTTTGAGGTATACCTTTTCTCCTACCTCAAAAATTCGGTTTTGTCTAGTAGGGTTGCACCTATCTAAATTGGCCTGTTGTGCCTTTTCAATGCTGTTTATTATTGCCAATTTCTCATCGTCATTGGCTGAGTGCAAGGCATACTTGGGCTGCATCCCTGTCACTGAATGTATTGTTTTGTTATACTCTACCGTGGCTCTCATAACGAGCTCAACGGTATCGTCAATTTTTTTGTCGATTTTAATGCACCTAGCTATCTCTGTTAGGGTACTGTGAAATCGCTCCACTTACCCGTTAGAGCTGCTGTGTAAAGGGGGTGCATTAACAATGTCAATGTCATACTGATTTTTCAATAATGTCGTTATGGTTTCAGAGTTGAAGGACGCCTCATTATCGCAATATATTGTTTTGATATTTGGGAAAAAATTTATCAGTTGTAATATGGGGCTGCGTACATCGACTATGGCCCTCGAAAGCAATGGCTGTACTACAGCGAATTTGGAAAATTTATCTACGCAGGTTAAGAATAACCTCTTATCCGTAGAGTAGATGTCTATATGCAGCATTTCGCCCGCATATGAGGGGGTAGGTGTGACACCCAACTCCTGCTTCTTGGGGTGTCTGTTGTATTTCGCCTTGGTGCATGTCTTGCAGTTAATAACCACTTCGTTGGCGAGTTTAGACATATTTGGAAAATAGTAATCCTGAAGGACTTGTTTAACATTTTCCTGGGCAGCCCTGTGGGCGCGGTTGTGTTCGCATGTAATTACCTCTTTCTGCTCATTTGCATCCGTAATGTCATTCACGAATTGCTTGCAGTGCCAGAACTTGGTTGCTGGGAACTCCGTCACTAGGGCATGTTGGATGCATGCTAGTGTGGGGAGGTCGCAGTAAATGGCGTTAACAACATCTACATTTACAACCTCTTTAACTAATCCAAACAGTGATTCCTTGTTATTGAAGTGGATTATGTGTCGGTTTTTGGTTTCGAAAACTATAAAATGTCGCCGTAAAGGCTGCTCTGCTTCTTCCAGGATTATTTGATTCCTGTAGCAGTTCACGGGCTTATCGGTAGATTCGACCGTGTATGTTAAGGAAAGTTCACTGTGGATAGTGGCTACGTCAGATTGGGGTTCGTTTTGTATAGCGTTTATATTTTGTCGGGACAAGGCGTCGGCCACAAAATTTTCCTTTCCGGGTTTGTAAAATACTTTAGCGTTATGCTCTTCGATGAACGCTTTCCATCGTTTAATTTTGGCATTAGTATTCCGCTCAGATACAGCGAAGGTGAGAGGTTGATGGTCCGTAAAAATTCGGATCTCTTTTGTGCCGTATAGGTAATTTTGTAATTTCCCTATAGCCCAAACAATTGCCAACAACTCTCTCTCGTTGGTTGCGTAATTAAGCTCGCAATCTTTTAATGTGCGAGATATCATCGTGATTGGTCTGCCTTTTTGGGACAGTACCGCACCAATACCGCTTGCTGAGGCATCGGTGGTCAAATCGAACGGCAGTTTAAAATCTGGATACGTTAGTATGACATCTTCTGATGATAAAATGTCTCGCAGGCGCTCAAACGCTCTGCGTTGGGTCTCATCAAATTCGACAGCAACCTTTTTTGACATATGTTTGGTAACAGTGCCGTTCTCTCCCTTAAGTATGGAGGTGAGTGGCCTGGCTATGGACGCGAAGTCTTTGACAAAACTTCTGTAGTAACTGGCCAATCCCAGAAAGGACCTGAGACTGAACAAATTTTTTGGTTCAGTATACTCTTGGATAGTTTTTACCTTTTCCGGGTCTGTTCTGGCTCCGTTTGATGTGACAATGAAGCCCAAAATTCTACGCTTTCTTTGAAAAACTTGGTTTTTTCTGGTGCCACTCTCATGTTAGCTTCGCTCAGGCATTTCAGGACTGTGTCAATGTGTCTTACGTGGTCTTCAGCATTTTCAGAAAAAATTATCACATCGTCTACATAGACGTAACAAATTTTCCCTATCTGCTCACGCAGCACATCGTCAATCGCCCTTTGGAAGATGCTTCCTGCATTTTTTAGTCCAAAGGGTAACCGGCAAAATTCATACTTTCCTCCGTTTATTGAGAAAGCAGTTTTTTCGCGGTCTCTTTCTGCCAGATAAATCTGGTGGTACCCTGATTTTAAATCTAGAGTAGTGAAAAATTTTGCCTTTCCTAAGTTCGCTAGAATCATAGGAATACTTGGCATAGGGTAACGATCGGCGATGGTTCGTTCATTCAGTTTCCTGAAATCAATTACCAGTCGTTTCTTATTGCCATCGGCGTCTAGTCCCCTTTTTATCAACAACCCATGTTGGGCTGTTAAATGGTGACCTAGAAGGTCGGATAATGCCATCCTTTAACAGCTGTTTGATTTCCGTGTTAACGAAATCTGCTGCTCCCATGGGGTAAGGATAAAGTTTGGAATATACGGGTTCGTTAGTCTCCGTACGAATTGTGGCAATGATCGAGGTATTAAAAGGTAGCGCCTCGTTAGAGTGCGAAAATACTTGTTTCCTCTTTAAGATCATTTTTTAAATTCAGTTTTCACTGAATTTGGGACTACTAAGTCATCGATATTTGTGAAGTTCACATTATCGCATTCGTGGTATTTAAGCTGTTCAGATATATTTCCATACCTGATTACGCTGTTACGCAGATCTAATGCCGCCCGGCCTGCGTTAGCAAGTCGAAACCTATTATGGCATCAAACGTGTTAATAGTATTGAGTAGAAAAAATTGAGCCTTTAGGCCGAAAATATGCATTAAACACTTTTCTTTTACCTTACTGGAGCCATGAATGGAACTCACAGTGAATGGGGGAGTCGACAAGCATTATGTTCTTTAGCTCCTTTAGGGGCTTTACATAACTTTTTTGCCGCTCCAGTGTCTATGAGAATTTTTATAGTTCTCCCCGCCAGCCTTCGCTCGATGAAGGGCAAGCGGGACCTTCCTCTAAAAAATTGACGAGGTCATTATAGTCAAATGAGTCATTGTCCTCATCAATCTCATCTAGTGCGGCTGCAGCCGCGTTCTCATACTTTCGAGAATCCTCCGCACTGGCGGTTTGCTCGACATTATTAACCCGCTGGCGCCTTTGGCCAGTCATTCTCTGATGAGTTCGGTCTTTTTGGGGCCTGCGAATTTTGGAATTGAACATTATTCCCTTGCCTAAAATTCGTAGGCTGTCGAAATTTAGAAGACGATGGATCTATGTCCATTGGTTCAGGGGATTGATTTTGTTTGCCCTGATCTACCCAGCTTTCCTGTTTACGCCATGTGTTTGACTTTTTGAAAAAATGGGGATTTTTCTCTGGGCCGCGGTCGGCACCGGGATTTTTCCCTTGTTTTTCAGGCGCTCTGGGTTGGCCCTTGTGGAAATCAGTATTCTGACTTCTCTGCTCAACCGCCTTGGCATATGTGGCCGCGAACATACTTCGTTCGATACTGGCCTCTGCCTCCCTAGCTAATGCCAGTGCTGCTGGCAAGTCTTTTGGCTGTGCTGGAAACACAACAGCCCTTAGTGATTTTTTTAGGCCGGAAATAAATACATGTAGGGCATCAGCCCTAACCTCTGTATTGAGCAATGAAGCTCTTTCCTCGTCATGTGTCATGACAATTTTGTTTGTTACGAGGGTCAATTTTCGTTCGACCTCATCGTAGTATTGCATTAGGGTTTGGTCGCCCTGACGAACCGACTCAAGACCCTGCCGTAATAGGCGCAAAGATGTTTTATCTGCGTAGGAGCAGTCTAATCTAGCTAAAATTGCTTTAAAATTAAGTACTGTATTATACGAAACCAGTAGCGCGCGCGCTGGTCCCTTAATTTTATTTCTAATAATCGTAACGGCTTGGTAATGCGCGCTACTGCCCGGGTATGGTTCAAATAATTCAAAGGCATCAGTGGCGGACTGCCTCCATGCCACATATTCATCTTGTATGCCAGTGAAATCTGGAATCGATTTCACTATATGTAAAGGAATGTCGCACTGTGGTGCTCCGGGTACTACCGCTACCCTCTGGTAGGTTTCTACCTCTGGCGCTACTATGCGTAAGCTCTGAATTTGCTGGTTAACAGCATTTAACTGGCCCTCGAATTCGGCTCTGAACCTCTGTTCCTGATTAGCTAATGCGGCCTGAATTAATTGGTCAACTTGGTGCCGCGTTCATGGTTGTGATTTTTTCTGCCTGGGGTTGTGCTAGTTGATATCTACGGAGGTCTAACTCCTCTTCACTATCACTTTGAAATTCGCGCTTAGTTTCCCTATATGGGCCCGGAAAACTCATAGGGCCACTAACTAACCACTAGTTATTGATAGGCCGAATGTTATAATTCGACAAAGGTAATTCTGTATTTTATAATGTTTGGCCGAATTTATTAATTCGACAAAAGTAGTATTTTTTTTATTTTGAATTATTTGTAATATTATATTTTTATTATATTTATAAAATTAACAACCGAGCGCGTCCGAAAAATTTCTGTTCAGAGGCGGCTGAGATAAATTTATTTTGTTTCTAAGTCACATTTACTATAACCTTTTATTTAACTGCATATGTTTATATTTGGAGTCACAATTTTTTGGGATTATTATTTATTTTTTCCCTTTGTGTTTATTTGAAGCTGCATTAATTGTTCAGCCCACTTACATGTTTTTATGCGTCGTGGATTCGGTATTAAAGTTGGGTGCCAATTATGTTTTAGGTGTGGTCGCCGTTTCCCTCGCCGTCCGTGGGGGAAGGGGTGGTGACGTAAGTGCCGCGTGGCCGGCTGATTGTTGATGTGGTCTGCGGGGATCTTCTCCTCGCAGTTATATGTTGGGAGAACTTCCTTCTACTGTTCGCCCTTAAGGCTAGGTAACCGGTTCAATAAAACGGCGTTAGCCGGATTGTTGATGTGGTCTGCGGGGATCTTCTCCTCGCAGTTATATGTTGGGAGAACTTCTCCGTTATTACTTGCCCTTAAGGCTAGGTAACCAATTCAATATAAAACGGCGTTAGCCGGAGTTCAATTAATTCATGCGCAGTGCGCCGTTTATTGTAATCAAATTAAAACTGAACTTATCTAACTGTATGAAAGCTAAGCATGGCCGGTAAGCCGGCCGCTCGTGCAGCCAAAACGCTGACACAGTAAAAACAGCATATCACGCCATGCAGTGCACCAATGGGAACCAGGCACGGCCCCTAAAGATGCTTATGCTGAATCTGCATATAAACACTAGGGTGATCCAGTAATCACCCAAGATTTGTATCGACTTAAATTACCCTTAACA